>CAUYLG010004588.1:0-203112 GCA_963573385.1 Cacajao melanocephalus
CTGGTTTTGGTGGTTTGTGTTTGTCCAACAAATTTTACAAAACCTTTCTTCCCTTTCTAAACTTCAATATCAATTATTAAAAAAAAAAAAAAAAAAAAAAAAAAAAAAAAAAAAAAAAAAAAAAAAAAAAGTTAAATCCACAAGTTGCTTTTTGGCTAAAAATCGAATTCTATATAATCAAACAGTGAACTGAGGCTATTTCAACTTCTTTATAATTGTATTTTTTAATAATAATTTTTATATTAAATATCTTGTAATCAATATTACAATTGGACTGCAACATATACAGTAAAATTACTTTAAAAAAACATTTTAAGACAGGTATTACAAATTACATTTAAAAATAAAATGACTCTCATAGCCAATGCAACAGTTATTTTCAAATTATCTACCAATAAATAAATTTCCATTGAGAGAGTAATAAAAAACTGATTAAAATGTTTCCATGTCATTTGTTAAGGATTCATTACTTAGAATAATACTTTGAAGAGAAAGAGGAAAATGGAATTACTTTGTTTTTACTTTCAACACATATTAACTATTTCAGAGAGAAAAATCACTTTAGAAATTTGATTTATAATAAACTGCAAGTAATCAAAAATTCACTGGTAAGTCACTTTCTCATCTATAATGCTTTTAATTGTACATATGTGGAATCACATCACAATTGTTTAATTTAAAATAACATCTTGAGAGTGAAGGTAGAATAATGAGTATAAAATATAATTCTATAGAACATAAACTAGTTAAGGGCTAACACAGATTTTACTAGTGTGTGAAATTTGTCAAGATCTTGCCTTGACTTTTTGCACCCCAGTTTCCTTTTCTGGAATAATTATGCTACATACATTATAAGGTTATTTTAAATATTAAATGTGTTATATGTAAAAAACAAAACAAAAATCTAAGAATGTTCCTGGAACATGATAAGCTCTGCACAGATGTTAACTTTAGCAATAATATAGACTCAATATCCCTTACTTAAAGTACTTGGGACCAGACGTGTTTTGGATATCAGATTTACTCAGATTTTGGAGTATTTACATGCACATAATGAGATATTTCGGGCATGGTAGCCAAATTTAAACATAGTATTCAGTTATGTTTCATTATACACATCACCCCAAGGTAATTTTACACCATATTTCAAATAACAAGGTCAGATATGGCATTTTCCACTATGCTAGCTTAACAGCACTCAAAAAAGTTTGGATTTGGGGACATTTTGAATTTTGGATTCTCAGATTAGGAGTGCTCCACCGGTGGCAGTCGTTGTAGTAGCAGCAGCAGCAATAGCAGTAAAGTGTTCTCATTAGCACCACCATGAGCCAGGTAAAGGTTCATGTGCTAGGTATGCAACACTTAGTGCAATACAAATCAGAGAAAAAATTTCTATTCTTAGAGCTTAAGTTGTAGTATGGAGGGAAATATTAAAAACAAATTCTAAATCAGCTGATAACCAATGTTAGGGATTAAAAAAAAAAAAACAAGTATAAGGAAGAGAGAATGCCAAGGGAAGGATATTATGCAGAAACAATTCAATATTGTTTGATTATGAAGGTAATGGCACATAAATAAGATTTTTATTGGAATTGGGATGTAACTAAAATGAATAAATATTTGTAAAACAGTTTTTGATAATTTTGTACAAAATAATATTTAATTATAAGTATATAATTTTAAAATTTATTTATAATAATTGTATACCAAAATTTATAACTTACATACTTATATTCAATTACCAGCTCTCCCAAAGAATAGGTCAAAGATGTCTAAAATCTGTAATCTGAGTCAAATTATAAATTAAAGCGTCTACTCTGTGGGATAGTGGTAGAATATAAACACTTCACAAATATCTTTCCTCATTTTAAAAATGTATTAGGGTAACATATCAATAAACTTTATACATTTTGGATTTGTTTATAGATATATACACTTTCATGCTTACCCATGTACCTGTAGCTATGTATTACAAATGCGCACATCTCAGTTGACAAACATGAACTGATTAATATTAAAGAAAATACTGAAATGAATTTCACAGATACATATATTTAATTTACAAAACTGTTTCTATGTTTAATATTTGGGCATATCAAATAATGCATTTATATCATCTCTAGGTTTATGGGTTTTATTACATTTATTTCTCAAATCTTTAAGATTTTGGATATGCTAAATTGTTCATGTTTAATACAAATGTGAAGCTTAAATGTTGGTGATGTACAAGTGCAAAATCATTTTTAATGACAGTGTCATTAAAAATATGCTGTGGGATGGGTGAAATTTTTTAGATAAGACTACAGAGATCATGAATAAGCTATGTTTTAGGCAGTATCAACAATTTAATTTTCTAGCACTGAAAATTAGATGAAATATGATGGATTAAATATACAAATCTGCATAAGTGCTTTATGCAAATTTAGCCTTTTACACATCAAATAACATGGTTAAGAATTTATATTTAAAAAATAAGTGATGAAAATTATATAAAGTAATGGAAATATTTCAAAATATTCTACTTCTTTTTGATCAAACTAGTAAAATTATAAAGTTTATTCATATTGCTGTACTATTGAGTAGAAATAGCCAACATGAAAATAAAATTGCATGATTTTAATAGAATACTGATGTAGACATAAAAGGACGAACTATTAAAGGAAAACCAATTATTATCCTATTCCATTTATGGACTATTAGATCTCTAGTGTTCCATTATGTATGCACTTATTTCACTTGCTAATTTTATTTTTGAGTTTTGAAAATCTCATTTTGAACTTCAAAATCACATTAGACAGACATCTTAGCATGCTTTATTTTTCCCCCAGTGGGTAGAATTTGGAAGACTGAGAAGATCCAAAAAAAGAAAACTAATTTTACTACATTTCAATTTAATGATATTCTTGAGTATTTGAGAACTTTATAATACAATTAGAACCATAAACTCATATATATATGATTATTTGTCAAATATTTTACTTTTCTTCTAATACTATAGTACACGATTATTATCCTGAGCATAGATATCTAAAGTTGCTTATAGTTTCTTTCTGTGACATTTATTTTAGTTCAGATTATTCTGAATTCTACTTTTTTTTAATTTTGTTCTTGCTCAAGTTAGTATTTTCTCCTCTATAGCAAGTTACATACATATTATTTTTCAGTTTTATAACTTCTAAACTTTGTATCAATTCTAACTTTACATTTTTAGTATTTTGAAACTAAAAGGATGCAATTTTTCTTAATGAGTCTCATCTTTAATAAATTTTCTATTAATAAAGTTTCTATTTATTGTACATTATTAGCTTTATTTAAATGTTTTTGCACATGTGTGAGTAATTCCCCACCTGTTTTTAGGCTCACTTTTTTTTTTTTAAGATTTGTACTTCCCTTAAACAAGTTTATCATTCCCAAACAGAATAGTTGAGACGCAAGAAAGCAAGTATGTGTAACATACATGTACCCATCTGCATGAAATCCACAAAATTTAATAGCAGAATCTAAGTAAAATGATTAAAGATATTGTAAATTAAATTATCCTCATGGAATCTACCAAATCCCATGCAGCTTTATAGCTACACTTTATGGTGTTATAGGTTAAGTAAAATGAATTAATGAATATTAGTGAATATGAGTTGATAAATAACATGTACTATCACATTGAGTTTGAAGTATCCTTTAGAATATGATTAGAGAATAATGTAAATTGCCCTGTATATTTTTCTGTTTCTATGCAGGGAAAACATTTTTCAATAAGACTAAAATAATGTATCATAAAAAAGAATTGATAAATGAGACTATATCAAATTTAATTAGTTGTTCAACAAAAAACACACATAAATAGATGAGAAAAAAAGGAAAGCACAGACTGGAAAGCATTTTAGAATAAATATTTTTCAAAAAATGTAAATGTCATATAATAATATCTATTAAAGTATAGAAAAATAGAGAAACAGCCAAGTATAAGCATCATCCATGTATAAGCATCCTATAATTTATAGTTGTTCCTTATCTATTTTGATTATAATTTTTTGACAAATACTTATGCTAAAATAGTTTACAGAAAAGAAAATACCAATGTCCTGTAACTGTAAGAAAAACTTAACAAATTTTAAAACAATAGGGGCATGGAAATTAAAATAGTATTCCATATCCAATAGGTTCAAATGAGTTTTGTAATGTTGCACAAAGTCAAATGTTTATATTTTTGTGGTTTAAAAAATTCTGTTACTTTTGCTCGTACAAATGTACATTGATTGGTAGACTCATTTTTAAAAACATTTAATCTTTCATAGCAAATTTTAACAGGAACAAACTCTATGACCCAGAAGTTCCTGTTTCATGTAACATCCTATAAAAGTACACACTCAGGAAACAAGCACAATAATATTAATAGTATAATATTTGCATGAGTCAGGCATTGAATATATCTATAGTACAAAGGATAAACACATTGTCTTATACCTATGTAATAGATTATATTTATAAAACCAAAAAAAGAAACAGGCACAGGCTTCAATGCAAATGATTTCCTAAATCACATTAAGCACACTTCCAGAAACATACATATAATTCAATCCATTTATATGAAGTGTAAGAATTATAAAAATTAAACAATATATTACTTAGTTAAAAGCAATAAAATTTTTAACAAAATTCAGGAGAATATTTGATTTTAGAAGAGAGAAAGGGAAGAATTACTCATGTTGAGGAAACAGTGTCTAAATTACAGTTAATATTTTATATTGTATTTGGGTGCTGGGTTCAATTTATTTACTATTACTTATGCCATATGTATTATATATATATCTGTTTTATTAACATATATGTTACTGATATATACATATCTACCTGTTAAAGAATGTTCATAAAATCAGTGCATATATACAACTAAGTTATGCATTTTTGCATGTGTTATATTTAAATATTTGTTTAAAATATCAGAATAAAGGCAAAATTGCTTATGTTTTTACCAGAATTTTTTCTTTGGGAAGAAATTTCACATTCTATTCACAATTTTGAAATTATAGAATTTCACACTGTCATGAGTTAAACGATTTAAAGACCTTGAAATACATTTTAAACCAGTTCCATAAAAGGAATTCCTTTTTGGCTGAATACCACTGTATAATTTGATAAGGTTAAAAAAGGCTAGTCATACTTTATTTAAAAATAAATTAGGCCAGTCTGAACTTATTAATGATAGATGGTCTGTCAGTAACCATTTTTAGTCCAAAATCCATTTTGTTGCTTAGGAAATCTGGTTAATTTAGGAAAAGTAGTTAAATAAGTGATAAAGTTTATGCAATCATGCACTAGAAAACGAGAAATGGAAAAAAAAAAAGATCCCTTGGCAAGTAATTCACAATGGATTATAGCAATGTTGATAAGCAAGAAAATAACTTTATATTAAAAACAGAAACTAGATGATACATTTAAAAAAAGAGAAGAAATTTCTAATCAGCACGTCATTTATTCTTTTAATGCATTCATGAAACTCATGTATTTTGATAACATTGCTAATTGATAAGCACAAAATAGAGCACAAAAATTTTTATATGGTATTTCATCTCATTCTTAAACAGGAAATGTAAGTTTATAGGATTTTTATGCACATTACATTCAAATTTTCTCCTGGAAGAGCTAATAAAAATGTTATGGGTTGTAGAAATTAATTTATGGATGATACTGAAGGTGGAAACACTCTAAATTAACCTTGCTTGAAGGAGAACTCAATGTTCTTATTCATTAAGGCTTCCAGCTGTGCTCAAGTAGAGAAGATACTCTTCTACTTTCAGATGAGGACAAACAGTGCAAGCTTCCTTTTCAAAGTTATGTATTTATTACCCTATTTCTCAAAACAAAGAAACTCAATAATAGCAAACCAATGATACTGAGAAATTTTGAGCACTAGGATACATTTATGTAATGTTCCTTCTAAACCTGTAACACAGTTTAGTATATATGAAATCAGCATAGCAGTCAAAGATATAAAGCATGGGTGCTTTTTATTTTTTTCTTGGTGGATCAGTTTAACAATCTATTCTACCAAGGAATGTGTTTGTCAAAAGGATGTCACCCTCAAAATATAGTGTTTTGTATAATACCTATTGATATGGATTTCCAAATTTGGATTTTAATCATGCAGCATAATGAAATGCAGGCTTCAGTTTAAAATTTTTTCTCTGTTTGTGGTGAGAAAAAATAAAATTTTCTAGACTTTGGTTAAGAAGGTGGTGGAAATTTGCAAAAGTTTTTCCATGGAGAAAGAATAAACCTTTATCATATTCCCCTATTCTTTAATTGATTCAACCAATTTATATATAATTTAGAGCCTTATGTGCCAATTGTTGTGCCAGGCACTGAGTTTAAATCAGTCAAGAATACACACACAGTTCCTATCACCCAAAGTGTATACTGTAGTTGGTATGCCACTGAGAAACATAATTTAGAAATGATCTCATTTAGGGAATTTTAAAAAAATTGTTCTGACTTCAAGACTATAAAAACACATGGGCTCCATAGGAAATTTCTAGAGTTGATAGGTAATTTCACCATGGTTACAACAAAAAAGTAAGCAAGCAATATTCAGGTAATTTCACCATGGTTACAACAAAAAAGTAAGCAAGCAATATTCAGCTACAAATTGAGACATGGCGTATGAGCAAAATTAATAGAAAATAAGAATAAAACTTAAGATTGAAAGAATAAAGTGTTTTGAGGAGGTGACTTTAAAATTGATTCTTAAAAGATGAAAACAGCAGTGGAGAAACCTAGGGAAATGTCTTATGAGAAAACTATAATCTTGTGTGAAGTCTTTAAGACATTGCTGCCCTGGCTATATTTAAGAAAATGAATAGTGACCAGGTCTGATAGAATAAAATGGGCATGGAGAAGAATACGAAATTACAGACTACAGAGATAAGTAAGCACTCAAACAGAAAGCACCATTTAAATGAGTTTTAATTTTAATCTAAATACACAGGAATGTAATTAAAATTTTATAACTGGAGTAATATGATCCTCTTGTTTAAAGATAGTACTGTATGCCATGCGGAAAATGGGTTAGAGAGACATAAGAAGAAGGTTGACAAGTTAAGAGGACTGAAATGGACAAGGACATATTTACTGACATATACAGGGTAAGTGGCAGTGGCAAGTGCAGAGAAGTTGATAGATATAGCTACAAACTTATATAGCCTCTAGAGATTATATGGAGAGGAATGGAGAACAAAGAGCCAAGCATAACCTCATATTTTTGGCTTGGGCAACTAAACAATTATCGTACCATTTACAGAGCTAGGGATATTGAAGATAGTAAAAGGTTAAGAATAATAGCAAACATTAGGTTTGACAATATGAAATATTGTGTTTATGAAATATGTTTAATGTTTTAATGACAGCAGTTTCTGTGGAATATTTCAGCAAAGGTTGATAGACAAAAGAGATACAGATGCTTTTAAATTGCTCAAGAGAAACAGAGAAACAATTTAGTAGCTAGAGTATTTGGAGATAAAGGAAGTGTTTTTAGTTCATTTTTCTGCATTCTAGGTTAATATATGATAATGGTAACATGATTATTATATATGTAATTATATTAATAATTTTTATATATTCTATGTAATATATTATTATATGATACATATCATTATAATTACATATGTATCATTATAATGATGGTGATAGTGATGGTAAAGCAATTACTGTTATATAATTGATCATGTATTGAGATTGCAGTTTTTCTTAAGTGACAAAAAAAAAAAAACACCGCATATAAATATTTCTACCCATTCTGTAGGTTGTCTATTTATTCTGTTGATTATTTCTTTTGCTGTGCAGAAACTTTTTAGTTTAAATCCCATTTGTCTATTTTTAGTTCTGTTGCATCACTTATACAGTCTCCAGCATAAATTCTTTGCCTAGGTCAATATTTAGAAGAGTTTTTCCTACAGAGGATTAATATGCAAACTCTGCAAGGTACTCAACAAGAAAAAAAAATCCATATTAAAAACTGTGCAAAGGACATGAACATTTTTCAAAAGAAGAAATTCAATGGCCAACAAACGCATGAAAAAAATGTTTAATATTCCTAATCCTAAGCGAAATAAAACCACACTGAGATATCATCTTACACCAGTCAGAATGGCTTTAAAATGTTGGTGTTGATGCAGAGAAAGGGGAATGCTCATACATTGTTTATGAGAGTGTAAATTAGCTCAACCTCTGTGGAAAACAGTATGGAGATATCTCAAAGAACTAAAATAGAGCTACCATTAGACCCAGCAATCACACTACTGGATATCTAGTAGAATAAGGAAAATAATCATTTCATTAAAAAGACATCTGAACTTGTATGTTTATCACAGCACTATTTAAAATTGCAAAGTCATGGAACCAACTTAAGTGTCCACCAACAGTTGATTGGATATACCATGGAAACTATACAGCCATAAAAAGAACAAAAAGATGTCCTTTGCAGCAACACAGATGTATTTGGAGGCAGTTATCCTAAGCGAACTAACACAGCAACAGAAAATCTAATACTATGTGTTCTCACACTTGTAAGAGGAAGCTAAAAAAATGATACACATGTACATGAATACAGAGATAACAGACTCTAGGGATTCAAATGAAGGGAAGTAGGAAAGGTGTGTGAAAGTTAAAAACTAACCTTCTGAGTATAGTGTCCAATATCTGGGTGCTGAGTACACTAGAAGCCACAACTCCACTATTAAACATGTAATACCCAGGTAACAAGCACATGTACCCCTTGAATAAAATGAAAATTAAATTGAAAAATATATAAATATAAAATCATGCTAAATGTAAAATTTTAGCAAAACATATGGATATGATTTCTGAATTTTTTTTAAAAAACTCAATTAAAAACACTTTTGTATTTTGTTATAAATATTTAAGTTTTCTAAAAGTACATATAATCTACATCAAACCCTCATCTTCTCCCTCTTGAGAGAATCTTGTTTTCCTTTTCCTCTACCTCTACTACTTGCCAGAAATTGTTCAAAAATTAAGGGGAATTGTATTTTTAAATATTTTAGGGCTATTTAGAAAGTATTGCTTTTAAAAAGTTCTCTGGCATCATTTTATAATTTAATTGCAAGTCCCTGTAGCTCAGTAATATTTAAAATTTGAAATGTCAATGTCACTAAATTAAAAATATATTTCATCTATAGAAGACTTAAGTGAAAATGTGGTCCATGGGAAATCACCAGGGCTGATAGGTAATTTCACCATAATTATAATTTTCTTATTTATCTAATATGATGTTTACTTGAATAAATATTTGGCAGAATGCGTATCTTCTATAAAACAGAGAATTGAATCTTTTGTTTCAAGGAACAATTTGTCTAAATGGAAGACCATCTGTTCAAACTGAATGAAATATAATCTGGCAAATCAGGGCAACCTTCGGATCATTACATTGTGCATTAACATAGCAGTAGGTTCAAATTCAAGATCCAAAAACAGTGATGTGTGGCCAATTTCATTATTACTCTAAGACTTGAGTCTAAATCCGTCTGTTTTTTGTGAAGGCTTATTATTACTATTTGTGAGACTTATTAAACATGAAATAGCAAGACTGAATTAGCAACATGGTCACATACTGAAACTTTCTTCGCACTTGTTTGGCTATTGTTTATTGTAGAACTTTTCTCTTTTTGGGTTTTGTTTTCTAGTCTGAGTATGCTAAGGAATATAACATAGAACTATAAATATTTAAAGTAGGATATTGAGCAAGAAAGCCTTAATGTTTTCTCCAGCTTGCCTAAGCTTCAGAGTCTTCCCGAGTACAGATTTCTGATATCAGCTTACCTACACTTCAGATAGACTCTTCATGAGTATAGATTTCTGATATCCCTTTTCTCAGAGCATTTAATTTAGAAAAGCTTCCAATTGTAAACTCTTTCTCTGCTCCTTTGAGATGTAAATCACCTGCCAACCTCTTGCTGGTTTTACAACAAAGGATATCTTTCTTATGAACCAAGAAGTCATTCCACTGAAATATAATCAAGTAAGATAATGTTTATATTTCCCAGTCTTTGTGAGATGTTAGGAACCTAACTTACAGAAGCACCAATGAGGAAACACAGATGACCTACAGATATTAATGAACCTCCATGCATTTCCCCTCATTCCAGCCCTTCACACTTCTCCCTCCTTTTGTTTCCCTGCCATTAAATTCAATCTGTCTCCTTGTTATAATTAATAGTCTTACACTTACTGTGATGCCTTGAATAAAGTCTTCCTTAATTC
This sequence comes from Cacajao melanocephalus, assembly GCA_963573385.1. Taxonomy (NCBI): domain Eukaryota; kingdom Metazoa; phylum Chordata; class Mammalia; order Primates; family Pitheciidae; genus Cacajao; species Cacajao melanocephalus. The sequence continues at coordinate 10,276 of CAUYLG010004588.1, forward strand.
TACATAGTATACATTTTTTTTTCTGAAAATATCAATAATCTATATCCTCTATGACATTACGGCTTGAAAACACACTATTACAGTTAATACACATTCCTTCTACACCCCAAAATACCTAAAGTGTTTTTTTTTTTTTTCAAATTTAGCTTCTTAAGGGATTGGGGGGTATAAGGTTAAAAAATACATATATATTATTCTTAAGAGCAGGTAGTGTACTTACAGTATATTTATGTTTAATTTTTATGAAAAATTTATTCTAGCTATAAATATATCTGAGAAGTTAAATATTTAAATGCATAAAATATGAATGATTGAGGCACTAAATAAGTAATAAATTATGGAAGATGATTTAATTCAATGCATTTATGTACCATAGCTATAGAACTTAAATATAGTTTTTAACTAACTACATGTAACACTTTGTGACACTCTTTTTTTCCTTTTTGCCATCTCTCTCCCTGGTCTCCCCATCTTTCAAACTCTCCCCTGTAAGTTCTTACTGCAATGTTGACACTACCAGACTTCAAGGGTCTTGAAGACCATAATTGTATTGATATTTCTGTAACTCCTTTGGCATGCAGATATTTAATAAATTGTTATTATATTGAAAAATTAGTTCCAAATACAAATGTATTTATCTCCTTTGCCTGTATTGTATTTTATAGTAAGCTATGGTTTGTTATCTAGTACTAAATCACACAGATTATCACAAAAATTAAATGTATATATATATATGTATGTATACACACACACACACACACATATATATATTTCAAGGGATAGAAGTTATCCTTTGAAATTCTAAAGTAGCAAGTCACATATTTAAAAATGGTTTAAGACTATAATAAGCACAATAGCTAATTTAATGTAGTATGTGATACCTACCAGATACTCTTGTAAGTGCTGTGTATTAATCAACTTATTTAAACTCCACAACAAACCTAAGAAATGTTTCTGTTATATAGAAGAATGAACCGAAGCCCGAGTCTCGATGTAATTTCTCCAATTTCATATAATTAGAAAGAGCCAGGACTTGAATTAAGATTCTCTTGTTTAAAGTCACTAATTTTGGATTATAGTACTGAACATGTAACTATCTGAAACTACTTCTTGGCTACACCCAGTGGCTCACTCCTGTAATCCCAGCACTTTGGGAGGCTGAGACAGGCAGATCACCTGAGATCAGGAGTTCATGATCAGCATGGCCAACATGGTGAAACCCTGTCTCTACTAAAAATACACAAACAAAATTAGCTGGGCATGATTGCCTGGGCCTGTAATCCCAGCTACTTGGTAGGCTGAGGTGGGAGAATCCTCTGAACTCTGCAGGCAGAGTTTGCAGTGAGCCTAGATTGTGCCACTGTACCCCATCCTGGGCAACAGAGTAGATTTCTCAGTCTCAAAAACAAAACAAACAAAAATAACTTCTTCTCTCAAAGAATTTAAACAATTTACACTAAACTTAAAGCCAGGGAAAATAACAAAAGAAAGCTATCTTTAGGTAGCTCTATGGTTAGACTTTGTATTCCCACCCAAATGGTCTTGAATTGTAATCCTCATAATCCCTACAATGCCCACATGTCAAGGGAAAGACCAGGTGGAGATAATTGAATCATGGGAGTGGTTTCCCCTATGCTGTTCTTATGGGCGAATTCCTATGATATCTGATGATTTTATAAGAGGCTTTTCCTACTTCACTCAGCACTTCTCCTTCCTGTCACCTTGTGAAGAAGGTACCTTACTCTGCTCTGCCTTCTGCCATGATTGTAAGTTTCCTGGAGCCTCCCCAGCCATGCTGAACTGTGAATCAAACCTCTTTCCTGTATAAATTACTCAGTCTCAGGCAGTTCTTAATAGCAGTATGAACACAGACTAGTACAGGTAGGAAAGCAGAAAAGGATGCTAACTCAACAAGTACAGTACAAAGTGCTGACCCTGCAAGGATCATTCAAAATATCCCCCTATTAAGAAAAATCACAGCAGCTTCATGAGAAATGCACAGGGGACAACTTGCCCAAACGCCACTGACCACCATAATAATATTGGAGTGAGTATGGGAAATAGAGAACCAAGAATAAACCAACCACTCAGAAACCAATTTGTTTCTGTGGTTGAAAAATATTCAATTGGCTGAGTTGGGAAAACACATCACAAACCCAGCTACAAAACTGTCATCCCTCTCATACCTTGACAGTAGCACCAAAAGATATGCCAACAGGTGTTTCTTACAAGAAGGCTTGCAAATAGAGTTTTTGCCTCCCAATAGTAGCTTCACCAAGAGCAAGAAGAGGAGGGAGGTCAAAGACATAAAAAACTCTGCACATAAATGGAGTTTCCCTGCTGGGAAACATCAGACTCCTGATCACTGGACTGTTAAAAAAATTTACATCAAATTATAACCAAGCTTAAGATCTAAAAGGGTGATTCTAACAGCAGCTTGGCTGATGATGCAATGCAAGCTGAAACTGCCTTACGGGCAAAATCCAGGCTATTGTCAAGTTGAAAAAATAGAAAGTAAAAACAATTGATGACACATGGAATGAAAATTCCAAGAGAAATGACAGACTGAATGTCAGATATTTTAGGGCTTATATGTGTTCTTAAATTTTGAATGCAGCAACCATAACTTTCAAAAAGTTACTCGGAAATCTATACTTTAGTATGCTAAGAAGCATATGCTTTCAGTCTGTTTCTATGTGCTTTCCTTTAAATATAATTTTCAACAGATAAGAATATTAAATGTTGAGCCTATTCCCTGTGTATTTTGTACTTATGTTCAGCTAAAAACTTGCATGTTGACCTAATATCTAAAAAGCGTCTTAAAATGTCGTATCAATGACACCTGTCTGGTAGTATTTACTATAGCCGAGTAGGGCAGCTATTGTAAATAAATATACTGCTATTTAGGTTACATCAACAGAATTGTCATGGTAAGACTCCAAGAAGAGCCACAAGGGGAAGATCACTTATTTCCTCCTCAGTTTTCCTGGGGAATATCATCATAATAACCTGAGTTGCTTTTGTTTTAGATTTATAAGTATCTCATTGCTCTCTGAAAATGACACTGTGATCATTTTCATTACCATATCATTTAAAACAAGCTTTCTAAGTTTCTACTTGTCTACAATACTGTTTTATCATACCAGTTGTAGTAATTTAATGTAAATATTTTTAGCATATACTTGTTAAAATAACATAGTCTCCATTTGATTAATGTTCCATTTTTCTTTGGTTGGAATTCTGACCTAATACAAACGCCTCTATATTACAGAGGAGCAGAAACTCTTAACCACAATGCAATTTTTAGATAGAGTTGCATTTTAATGCATTTGATATTGATAAAAGATTAAAGAATGGTTATAATAATGATTTTTAAAATACTTTGCACAAAGGAATTCAAAAGCAATTCCAAAAACATAAACAGTAAGTTATGTAGTGCTAGTCTCATGCGGGGATAAATGCAGGGTAACATCCAAATGTAACTATTTTAATGATCAACATTATTTTGGTAGTATAAATTCTCTAGTGGTAGTTAACATTTTGCATGATTTTAAAGTCCTTTTTATTTTTAATGCAAACTCATTAATGAATTATAACAAGAGAAAACATTATAAATTATAAGTTAAAGTTAATACAAAAGTTAACATAACTGTATAACATTGAAATTTAGAAATAGAACATTACTAGTAACCTATAATTGCTTCTCGTGCTCCACTCCAATCATCAAACCCCCATCCTGAACTCAAAACACTTTAGATCAATTTTGCCTTTCAATCAACTTAGTGTAAATTAAGCTGTAAAGTAAGTAATCGTTATATCTGGCTGACTTTGCTCAAAGTTATTTCTGAGAAATTCTTCCAAGTTAATTGTGTAGGTTTTATTCACTTATACCTATTGCTAGATTGTATGCCATTATTATATATTATACCAGTTCTAGAGTAAATAAGCATTTTGTGTTGTTTCAAATTTTTGAATATTGTGAATACAGCTACTTTGAACATCTTGTATGCATCATTTATTGAATATATGTGTTAGACAAATACCAAGGGGTGAGTTTCAGGATCAAAGTGAATGTATGCATTCTACTTTATAAGATACTGCCAATAATTTTTAAAGTGAATGTGCCAAATTATGTCAGTTGCTCCAAATGCTTAACAGTACTTGCTATTTTCTTGCTTTTTCTTTATATTCATTATGGTGGGTGTGCAGTGATAGCATCTTGTGGTTTCAATTTGCATGTTTTAGTGAGAGTGCAATTGACAGGTTTTTCCATGTTTATTGACCATTTTAAAATGCTGTTTTATGAAGTTAGTATTCAAAATTTTACTCTACTTTGTGATTAGCTTAACTGCATCTTTCTAATTAGATGTCAGTATTCTGTGCTATTTTCAAGGCCTTGTCAGCTAATTCCAAAAGAAATCACTGCAGAGCTGAGTTCACTGTGCTTTTCTCTTTAATTTGGTCATATAGCTTGGATATGCTTAGCCATTTTTTTCTAATGATAGATGTATGTTTTTAAAAGTCTCCAAATGATATTATACCTTGAGAGATGATATGTCCTTCTCTCTGATAGGTAGGGAGTATATTACTCATTCTCACACTGCTAATAAAGAAATACCCAAGACTAGGTAACTTATAAAGGAAAGAGGTTTAAGACTTACAGTTCCACATGGCTGAGGAGGCCTCAGGATCTTGGCGGCAGATGAGAGAGCTCGTGCAGGAGAACTCCCATTTATAAAGCCATCAGATCTCGTGAGACTTATTCACTACACAAGAACATTACGGGGGAAACCACTTCCATATTCAATTATGTTCACCTGACCCTGCCCTTGACAGGTGGGGATTATGACAATCAAGGTGAGCTGTGGATCAAGACACAGCCAAATCATATCAAAAGAGTGAAACTTAATCACCTTAATCTAAATAGGGACTGTGCTCAGTCAATGTATATTGAAGACCCAGGAAATTGTCTGCATTTGATTTCTAGTTGATCACCCAAGTTTTTTAAACACTAGGTATATTGTCGAGGCAGAGCTCCTCTCCCAGTCAGTCCCTAACTCTAAAATATCTCTATTTTAGAGTTCTCTCAATATTTTCACAAAATGAGAGAATCCTGCTGATTTTATATTGCTGACCTGCAAAACCTCAGAATGGCGTATGCCCGGCATGCTGGAGCTCAAGTTCCCACCAAAACTTGCTCTTCATTGTATTAGTTTGGTAATACAAAGGCCAATTTCTGAAACATGTGTTCTTGTTCAGTGTTAACAACATCTCCCAGAATACCAGTGAATGCAGATGTCAGATCCCCTCTCTGAAGTTCTTTCATTTCTTTTAGCTCCTTCAGCTCCCATTGCCACGCAGATCTCTCATACCTTCAAAGCAAAAATTTCTCTGTTTGATTAACGTTCTAGTTTTCTTTGCTTGGAATGCTTACCTAATACAAATGACTCTTTTCTACAGAGAAGCAGAAACTCTTAACCACAATGCAATTTTTAGGAAAGATTGCATATATGTGTGTGTGTGTATATATATACACACATATATATATCCATCACAAATGGTCAATAACCTAATTAGGTTAAATGGTCAATAAACATGGAAAAACTTGTCAATTGCACTCTCACTAAAACATGCAAATTCAAACCACAAGATGCTATCACTGCACACCCACCATAATGAATATAAAGAAAAAGCAAGAAAATAGCAAGTACTGTTATGCATTTGGAGCAACTGACATAATTTGGCACATTCACTTTAAAAATTATTGGCAGTATCTTATAAAGTAGAACGCACACATTCACTTTGATCCCGTGTGTGTGTATACACACACACACACACACATACACACAAACACACCATGGAATACTACTCAGCCATAAAAAGAAATGAAATAATGGTATTTTCAGAAACCTGAGTGGAATTAGAGACCATTATTCTAAGTGAAGTAACTCAGGAATGGAAGCTAAACACGGTATGTTCTCACTTGTAAGTGGTAGCTAAGTTATGAAGATACAAAGGCACAAGAATTATACAATGAACTTTGGGGACTTGTGGAGAATGGTTGGTGGGATAAACAACTACAGATTTGGTGCGGCATACCCTGCTTGGGTGATGGGTGCACCAAAATCTCAGAAATTACCACTAAAAACTTATTCATGTAACCAAATACCACCCGTTCCCCCAAAACATATTGAAATAAAAGAAGATTGTATTTATATATATGTGTGTAAAAGATAGAAAATAAAGCTGTCTTTAATTAAAATTACATTTAAACATAAAATTTGGAGTTTGAAATAATAAGAGGGAGGAACGGGAACATATGTGTAGAACAGAGGCTCTACATAGAGTTCTTCCATGTGAAAATTTGAAATAGTCTATATAATCTACATTTAATGGATATCTATTATGTGACATGCACTCATATATATTCTACTTGACATTTCCAATAGGAAAATAGATATTCTATTCTATTCTTTCATAATCTCATCAGACAATTGCTATTTCTGGGAACAGATCTAAAATGGGAGAAAAAAAGAAGAAAATTAGTTGGTTTATACAGCTAAGGGAGATAAAAGGAAGTAATGAAGTAGAAATGAAGTTCAAATCCTGAAGGCAGACTGAAATAGAAATGTGCAGATGTAGAAGTAGAAGAGAGAAGGAAAAGCAAATAAACCTATGGCATGAGAAAATGGATTTAGCTAAATGAAAAAAAAGGAAAGGAAAAACCAGCCTTGTTCAATTAATTGTCTTCTGAATTGTTAAATAATATTTATGAAGTTATAGGCATTGGTTTTCATATTGACTTGAACCTGATGATGAATAAATATGTTGTGACGTTTTCACTCTACAATTTTAATTTAACCTTTGCTAATAGTCTATTGCATATTTAGTTTTACTGATAGAATTCTCTGACTTCCTAGTCATATTTTTCAAAAATGGTAGCATTCTCAGATTTCATGTGTTACTTATATCTTCTGTTTGATTATTTAAATATATTATTGAACACTGTCTACAAATTATTTTCCACTGCAGGGCAAGGGAAAAATAAAAAAAAAAGGTATGCCTACTTTATCTTACAAATTGCAATCTATATAATCTGACAACGTTGTGATTACCCACAATGTCAACAAATAATTTCATTAGTTTCCCTGGATGGGTAGTGCCTATGTATTTACAGCAAGCTTTAGGCTGTAAGAGTTAGAAACAAAATGCCTTGTTCTTTCTAATCAAACGCTCTTAGGCAAAGGTTAAAGCATATCAAATTATCTTCACAATCCATACTAACTTTACTTACTTACAGGAAAGAAAAAGAAAATTACCTTTACAATCTTTACTTACTAACAAGAAAAAGAAAACCTTTACTTACAAGTATGTTCTTTTTCTTGTTAGAGTAAACATCAAGGATTAAACTTAACCTAATATCATGTATTTGACAGAAGTTCTATTCAGCATTTATTGTTTCAATTTATCTAACTTACATATTGAAATGCTTAATGTACATCTCTACAGATGTAATGTTCTTAAATTGAAGTTAGAACATAATTTTATATTCTGAAATTACACACTTAAAACATAATCAAAGGATGCTTGATTTTAGTAATCTTACCAATTTTTTTCAAAACCCTGACATAAAATAAATTATTTACCATTATTTTTGTGCATTATTTGGTGTTGATGGTAGAAAACATCTTAGTCTTTTCAAGCTGCTGTAAGAAAATATCTTAGACTAGATAATTTATAAACAATAAAAATGTGTTGCTTACAGTTATGAAGGACGGAAAGTCCAAGTTCAAGGTGTCAGCAGATCCAGCAGTAAATGAGGGTCTACCCTCCATTTTAAAGATGGTGCATCACTGATGTGTCTTCACATGGTGGAAACAACAAATAAGCTCTCTCCAACATCTTTCATAAAGACACTGCTTCCGTTACCACACACCTTATCTCCCAGAACTGTGGAACTGGAGATTAAGTTTCAGTACCTGCATTTTTAGAAGACACAGGCATTTAGATTATAGCATAACATGTAAAAGATATTCACACTATATTTTACAATGAAAACACCAATATGCACACAGGAAAATAGTAACTACTTGATTTTGCTAATATTTTCATGAGAAAATCAATTGTGAAAAGATATAGATAGATATACCATTTCAGAGTTGAAATCTTCATTTTTTTGTTTACAAACACTATAGAATACATTTAATAAATAGAACAAATTTTCCAGACCTAAGAAGTCCAAAAGCGGGAGTGAAGTCATGAAGGATAGGGGCAACCCTGGAAAATCCTTTCCTCCATGACTACACTAATTCAGCAATGATCACAGAAATTTTTTTCTTAAGAAATCCTGAAGATCACTGAAAGCCTCTTTCCCCAGCTGAACAGGAAACCAAATTTATCAAAGTCAGTAGGGAGGTTAAGAACACCCTTTTACCAGAATCACTGTCCCCAGCATAGAATCATAAAATTGGGAAGACATCCCCTAGCTCTCAGCTTCTCTTGGGGGAGGGAAAGAGTTGGTCCTCATATCCAATGTTATAGACCCTTTGTGGAGGTTTCTCGAAAGTCTGGCTTTTGTTTTGTGAGGCTTGGAATGCTGATGGGACCAGCACAGTCAGGCCACATTGAAGAAAAAGTAGATGGTGGCTTGTGTTGGCAGTCAGGATAGTTCCTCGTCCCAGCTCAGCATAGCGTAAATGGAAGAAAATTCCCAGCTTCCAGCTTCTCCCCTGGGGAGGAAGGTAGAGCCATGTGTTCAATGCCCCAGCTCCTCCACAGGTGCCCAAAGAACTTGCTTATATCCTGCCTATCAAAGAATACTAATGAATCTGATGTAAATTAGCTGCCTGGGGTAGAACACAAATGAGGCATGAGCTATCATTCATCAAAACTTCTCGCCCTAGGATCAGCACAAAGAAAATAAATGAAAAACCCCAGCTCCCAACTTCTTTCTGGGGAGGTAAAGAATTGAATGGTGCATCCAATGACCCAGAATTTCTGGTAGCTGCCTAAGGACCTTGCTTTTATCTTACTATCCTATTGTACAGATAGGACCTAGCTTACCCTATATACCCAGGGCCTGCAAAGACCAAAGAAAGTGGATTGGAGTAGCACAAAAGTTTGAGAGGCCCTCAGAATCTCTGGCTGGGCTGATTGATAAGAGTCTTCACCTATAAAGACCAGTCTGTCAAGATTGGGATATGTGGCTGCTTTGTCTAATGTAGAGACACCGACACAGAAAATCAATGAAGATGAAGAAACAGGCTAATATGCTTCAAGTAAAAAAGCAGTGTAAATCTTCTGATGCCAACCCTAATGAAATGGATCTGTACAATTTACCTGGTGAAGAATTCAAATTAACAGTAATAAAGATGCTCAGTGAGGTCAGGGAAACAATACATGAATGTATTGAGAATTTAAACAAAGAGAGAGAAAACATTTTTAAAAAAGGAACAAGCAGGGTCAGTGTGGTGGCTCACACATGTAATCCAAGCTCTTTGGAAAGCCAATGCAGGCTGGTCACTTGAGGCCAGAACAGCATTGCCAACATTGTTCAAGACCAGCCTGGCCATAATGGTGAAACCTAGTCTCCACTAAAATTACAAAAATTAGCTGGGGTTGATGGTGCACATCTATAATCCCAGGTACTCAGGAGGCTGAAGCAGGAGAATCACTTGAACCCATGAGGCAAAGCTCACAGCGAGCTGAGATCTTTTCACTGCACTCCAGTCTGGGTACCAGAGTGACACTCTGGCTCAGAACAACAACAACAGCAATAATAACAAATAATAAATAAAGAAACAAGCAAATAATAGAAGTGAAGAAAACAATAATTGAACTAAAAGATTGACCTGAAAGATTCAAGAGCAGACTATATCAAGCAAATAAAGGATCAGTGAACTCAAAGATAGGTCATTTGAAATTATTCAGTTAAAAGAGTAACAGGTAAAAAAGTAAAAATTAAAAGAACAGAAGAAAAGTAACTTATGGGGCACCATCAAGTTAACCAATATATGCATTATGAGATTTTCAGGACAAGGAAGGGAGAAAGAAACAGAAACATAATTTAAATAAATAATGACAGAAAACTTCCCAAATCTGGTGAAGAAAATGGATATCTAGATCTAAAAATTGCAAAATCAAATAAACCTAAATAAATGCACATCAAGATACATTATAATCAAATTGTCAAAAGTCACAAAACAGATTTTGAAAGCAGCAAGGAGAAAAGATTTGTCATACAAGAATGATTTGTAATCTCTATAAGACTATCAACAGGTTTCTCATAAAGAACATTGCATACTAGAAAGGGGTAGATTATATATTTGAAGTGCTAAAAGAAAAAATCAAATTGCTAATCAATAATACCATACCAGGCAAAACTGTCTTTTAAAAATGAAGGAGAAGCTGGGCACCATGGCTCATGCCTGTAATCCTAGCACTTTGGGAGATAGAGGTGGGCGGATCATGAGGTCAGGAGTTCCAGACCAGTCTGACCAACATGGTGAAACCCTGTCTCTACTGAAAATACAGAAATTAGCTGGGCTTGGTGGCACATGCCTATAATCCCAGCTACTCAGGAGGCTGAGGCAGGAAAATTGCTTGAACTCAGGAGGCAGAGGTTTTGGTGAGCCAAGATTGTGCCACTGCACTCCAGCATCGGCAAAATCCCAAAAAACCGTTTAAAAAAAAAAAAAAAAAAAAAAAAAAAAAGGAGAAAGCAAGTATTTGCCAGACAAACAAAAGTTAAGAAAGTTCATTACCATTAGATATGCCTTACAAGAAATGCTAAAGGGAATTTTTCATGTTAAAATCTATACAGCAAGGTGGTAGCATAAAAATATTTTCTATATATTTACTTTTTTAATCAGTATTATGTCTTACTAATATTCATTAGGAAAGGCAAATATACAGACTCTCAGTATAGAATAATGTAATGGTTGGTAAATTACTTTTAATCATAGCAGAAGAGTTAAAAGACATTTTTTTAAAACTTTAACAAAAAATGTGCTACTATATATACAACATAAATAGAGGTAAATTGTGAAAATGGTGTAAAGTAGAAGGAAGAAGATACAAGTAAGTCTATTTTTGGTATGGGGTGAATCTTAATTTGATATCAGCTTAAAATAGGCGTTTATAAATATATGTTATTTGAGTCTCATGATAATCAGAAGTAAAATATGTATAGAAGATATACAAAATAAAAAAAGAAATCAAAGTGTATCAACATAAAACACCAGCAAACATAAAGGAAAACAGCCAGATATGAAAAGATGGCCAAAATAGCTATAAGATTAACATAAAACTATTAAGAAAATGTCAAGAGTAAATGTTTCCTAATCAATAGTTATGTTAAATGTGAAGAGATTAAACTCCTCAATCAAAATACAAAAAATAATGTCAGAATGAGAAAAATAAAAAGAAAAAAACCCAACTATATGATGCTGTCTACAAGAAACTCACCTTAGATTTAAGGATTCTCATAAGCTGAAAGTAAAGGGGTTTAAAAAGACAGTCCATGCAAGTGGTAACTAAAAAAAAGAGTAGAGGTGGCTATAACTGTATCAGACAAAATAGACTTTAAGTAAAAATCTGTCACAAAAGAAAAATGAGGAAATTATATAATGATAAAAGGGCTGATACACAGGAACATGCAACAATTAAAAAACATATTCGCATCTAACATTAGAACACCTAAAAATATAATACAAACATTGGCAGAACTAAAGGAAGAAATAAACGATACAATAATAGTAGGAGACTTCAATACCACTTTCAACAGTGAAGAGAAACATCCAGACAGGATATCAATGAGGTAATAGAGGATTTGAATGACACTAGACCAAATGGACCTGACAGACATATATACAGGACATTTCAAGCAAAAACAGAAGAATACACATTATTTTCAAGAACCCATAAAACACTACCAAGGATAAATCAAATGTGTTTGTTTACAAACAAGTCTTAAATTTAAGAAGACTGAAATCTTTTCAAGTACCATTTCTGACCACAATGAAATCTAATTCCAAACCAAAAGCAGGACTGGACAATATACAATTATGTGGAAATTAAACATTCCACACTAAACCACCATTGGGTAAAATAAGAAATCAAAGGAAAAAATTAAAAAATGCCTTAAGAAAACAAAAATGAAAATACAATATGTCAAAACCTATGGGATGTAGCACAAGCAGTACTAAAAAGGAAATTTACTGCTGTAAATTACATTAAAATGGATGAAAAATCTCAAATAATCAACCTAATGTTACATATCAAGCAACCAGGTAAACAAGAACAAAGCACGCCCAAAATTAGCAGAAGTAAGAAAATAATAAAGCCATTTAAAAACAAATGAAATAAAGAATAGAAAACATTGAAGAATTATTTTTAAAATATAAATAAAATCCACAAAACTTTAGCTAGACGAGCTAAGACTGAGAGTGAAGACTCAAACAAAATCATAAATGAAAGAGAATACATTATTATTGATGTCACAGAAATAAAAAGAATCATGAGGCTATTATGAACAATTACATGCCTACTAACTGAATAACCTAGAAGAAATGTGTACTTTATAGAAACATACAACATATCAACACTGAATTATAAAGAAATAGAAAGACTTAACAGACCTATAAATAGTATGGAGATTCAATCACTCAGTAATTAAAAAAAAAAAACAAAAACAAAAACAAAGAAAAGACTAAGATCTGATGGCTTCACTGGTGAATTCTAGTAAACATTTAGAGAAGAATTAATCTATTTTTCTCAAAATTTTCCAGAAAATTATAAACTCATTTTATAAGACTATAATTACCCTTATGCCAAAGTCAGACAAAGGCACCACATGAAAACTACAAGATAGTCCTGATAAATGTAGATACAAAAATTCTCAATAAAATCTAGCAAATTTTATTCAACAACACACTGAAAAGGTCATAAACCGTGATCACATGAATTTTTTCCTGGGATGCAAGGATGGTTCAACACACAAAAATCAATCTTGTAACCTTACTAACTAAGAATAAAAATGATGTGATCATCTCAATAGATGCATAAAAAGCACTTGACTTAATTCAACACATTTTCACAATAAAAAACACTCAACACACTAGGAATAGAACAAGAGCACTTCATCATAGAAAATCCACGCATGAAAAGCCCACAGCTAACATCAGACTCAACGGTGGAAATTTGAAAGCTTTGCTTCAAAGATAAAGAATGAGGCAAGAACTTAACTATAAAGGTGAAAAGCTAGTACACTTAAAACTACAAAATATAGGCTGGGTGCAGTGGCTCAAGCCTATAATCCCAGCACTTTGGGAGGCCGAGGCGGGCGGATCACGAGGTCGAGAGATCAAGACCATCCTGGCCAACATGGTGAAACCTCGTCTCTACTGAGAATACAAAAAAAAAATATCTGGGCATGGTGGCATGCGCCTGTAGTCCCAGCTACCTGGGAGGCTGAGGCAGGAGAATTGCTTGAACCCCGGAGGCAGAGGTTGCAATGAGCCGAGATTGCGCCACTGCACTCCAGCTGGGTGCCTGGCGACAGAGGGAGACTCCGTCTCAAAAAAAATAAAGAAAAAAAACTACAAAATATTGATGAAAGAAATTAAAGAAGGTATAAACAAATAGACATTCTGTGTTCATGGATTAGAAGAAATAATAGTGTTAAGTCCATACTACCAAAAACAATCTAAAAACTTAATTTAATCCCTGTCAGAATCACAATCGTATTTTTTTAAAATAAAAAGTCTTTTTAATTCTGAAATTCATATATATCCGCAAAAGAACAGGAAGCACCAAAGCAATCTTGAAAAAGAACAAAGGGTGGGGGGTTGGGGGGACAGGGGTGGAGGGGTGGGGGGTGGTAATTAGACATCATGATTTCAAAATATGTTAAAAAGCTACATTATGAATTACATTTAACTAAATAGCTCTTTACAGCCAAAGAAACAACAGAATGAAAAGACCATAGACCATAGAATGGGAGAAAACAATTGAAAACCATGTATCAGATAAGCAGTTCAGTACCAAAATGCATAAAAAATTCCTATTACTCAATAGCAAAAGAAAACACCTAATAAGTCAATTAAAAAGTGGGCTAAAACTTGAGTAGACATTTACCAAAAAAAGACACACAAATGATGAACAGGTAGATAGATTAGACAGATTAGATAGGTAGATAGGTAGGTAAATAGGTAAATAGATAGATGTTCACTGCCAATGATAATCAGAAAAATGCAAATCAAAACCACACTGAAATATCTCAAACTGTCAGGTGGCTATTATAATAAAAACAAAAGACAAGTGTTGTTGAGCATGGGAGACATCAAAACACATTTATGCTGTTGGTGGGAATACAAAAGTTACAGCTGCTATGGAAAACGGTATGAAGCTTCCTCAGAAAATCAAACATAGAACTACCACATCATCCAGCAATTCAGCTTCTCAATATTTATTCAAAAGAAATGAAATTGGGATCTTGAGAAGATATTAGCACTCCCATATTTATTGTAATACTATTCATAACAACCAAGATATGGGAAAAACCTAAGTGGTCATCAAAGGATGAATGAATAAAAGAAAATGTGATATACATACAAGGAAATATTATTTTAAAACGTGATAACATGCATGCCATTGAAAAATATTTGATTTTTTTATGTTATGTTATTCTGGTATTAAGAAGGTAATTTTGTAATATGTAACAACATGGGTGAAACTTGAGGGCATCCTGCTAAGTGAAATAAGCTAGTTAAAGAAGGACAAATTCTGCATGCTTCTTCTTGTATAAGGTATCTAAAATACTCAAATTCATAGAATCAGACTGTGAAAATGTGGGTTCCAGGGGAGGGATGAAAAGGAAAACTGGGAGTTGCTACATTATGCTAAAATAATGCTTAATTGGCATGCAGTTTCAGTTAAGCTAGATGAATAATTCTAGATATCTGCTGCCAACATTGTACCAATAGTGAACAGTACTGCATTGTTCATTTAAAATTTCTAAAGAGGGTAAACCTTAGGTCATGTTTTATTACCACAATAAAATTAAATAAGGCAGTCCCACTGTTGGTGTTGTGACACACATATATATACTTATAATAATGTGCAATTGCAGAATGTTTGTTTCTTGAATTTCCAGTTATTCTTAATTTTAGGAATGTGTTTTATGAGTTAAGAAACAGTGAGTTCTTATATATTATGACATAATTTTATATTTTATTTATAGATGAATACTCACTGTGCTGTAGAATTCTTAATGATAAAGTATGCATTTTTCCCAGTGTAAATAACATAGTCTACGAAGTTGAAAATTCTCAAATTTTTCATTCCAGAATATGTTTTAAAAACATATTCCTCATATAAGAATGTGTTTTCCATTGTAAAAATGATACAATTGTATACGAGTCATTAGAATAAATTTGAATTCTGCTTAGTGAGGTTTTTAAGCGTATACAAAAATAAAATTTACATCCACAAATATTATGCTCGATGATAATTTTTAATGAAGATTTCTAATTTTCCCCCTGAAGAGAAACAAAGAATTTCAGAAATGTTAAGACAACAAACTAGTTGTATGCTTTTTCATGTTATTTATGGGCTCTTGAAATGCAATACCTTTAGTTTAAGTGTCAAAAAGTGGAAGCTCCCTGATTGCCTTGCAAAGCTGTCCTATCGGCTAATAGTCATAAGACTAAACCAAACACAATCTTTCGATAAAAACAATTTCCACATTAGTTCTTAGCAACTATTAGCGTAGCAAGTTGAACAGTGTCCCTCCAAAATTCACACCTACATAGAGCTTCAGAATATGATCTTACTTAAAATATGGTCTAATTAGACGTAATTAGTTAAAAATCTCAAATAAAATATTCTAGATTTAGAGTGGGCCCTAAATCCAAGGACAGATACTAATATAAAAAGAGAAGACACAGATGTTCAGAGGGAAGAAGGCCATGTAAGGATGGACATGAGGATTGAAGCTGTGCTGTCACAAGCTAAGGAATGCCAGGGCCAATAGAAACTAGAAGAAGCAAAAAGGGATTCTTTCTGAGAGCCTACGAACACTGATTTCACATTTTCATCCTCCCAACCCATAAAACAAGACATTTCTGTTGTCTTAAAATATATAATTTGTGCTACTTTGGTGTTCTCCCAACCCCATGAAAATTAATACAATTACTTTGAATGGTAATGTTATAAGAGAGTGCTGTTTTCTTGGGGTTAATTTGAATACTTACTCTGCCAGTGTAAAATAGAAAGAGGAACCAGTCATGTACAAATAAAGAGAAAGCATAGCCTGCCAATAGATGTCAGAGCTAATACCAGTGGGACTAGAAAACAAGATATGGGAATGTACAGTCATGTATTCAATCACAAATATTCATAAAATACATATTTCCAAGAACTTAGTATGTGCCAGGGGATATGGTAAGCACTGAGGAGTTAAAAGCAATAAAAATAAAAAAATGAAAGCCTCAGCTCTTAAGGTCTTCAGGAGTCTTCAGTCTATTCAAAAAAGGAAAAATATAATTTCAATTCGTATTATTAATTACTATGAACACTGTAAGCACTGTATGTTATTGGAATATATAAGAGTCTTCCATTCCATCTGGATTAGTGGTTCTCATCTTACATAGCATTGATATCATCTAGGGAGTTGGAATATATATAATATATATGCTCTGTCTCTCCATCTTTGTCTATAAAACACATGTACCTATACTCAAAAGTGCACATCACACACATATTTGTTATTTAGTTTTATTAGGAAATGAGCTTAAAAGGAAATATCAAAAAAAATACCAAATATTGAGAGGTAAAAAGATACTGTAAATCATTGATATATTTGTTCAAAAGCTCATTGACATTTTTTTCTTTTTAGTTTTTTCCTTGACGAGAATGAAAAATTTCATTACCACCCTCATTAAATCTATTACCTCCCTGAAATGCACCAGCTTCTTTGGAGAACTTGTAACAACTTCTCTAAACTTAACTAGAGCACTGATCTTGGATGTGACCAAGAGTTATCTTATGGGCCTATTTCTTCAGTGTTAGCACAGTCTCAGGTTGTAGGCTTATGAATATTATTTCAGTCTTCAATTTTAAAGATATAAAGGTTAAATAGGAGAAAATGTGCTTTTATTGCTTATGCATGTCTCCAAACCATCCTTCCATGTTACTAGAAGCATAGCAAGTTAACTAACTGTGCCAGAATTTGCCATCTGATTTCACTTTTCAGAATAAGTTTTCCTGCTTTTTGTAAAACGTGTCATATTGCCATATCAGCTTATTCAATGACATTTGTGAAGGGACTATAGTATTTACTATGTTCTCTTTTTAAAAATCTTTCCATTATGGTCTTCTTTAGTGTCTCATGTAACTAGAATATAGTTTGCATTTCACAAACATTAGTTGTTCATTGCTCCCTTCTTCTGACCAAATAAAAAAATTATGGGGAAGTGTAAAGTAAATTTTGAGAAGTAATTTATGTCAAATGATCTATGAAACTGAGAACCAGAACTATTCAGACTTGATGCTATAGCAGGAAAAAAGTCACCTTAGAATTTCTAAATACTATGGATGAATCTGTAAACCATAATTCTCAGCAAACTGACACAAGAACAGAAAATCAAACACCACATATTCTCACTTATAGGCAGGTGTTGAACAATGAGAACACATGGACACAGGGAGGTGAGCATCACACACTGGGGTCTGTTGGGGGTGGCTAGGGGAGGGACAGAGGGGGTTAGGGATGTTGGGGAGGGTTATCACGGGGAGAAATGCCAGATATAGGTGACGAGGGGATGGAAGCAGCAAACCACTTTGTCATGTAAGTACCTATGCAACAATCCTGCAAGATCTGCACATGTACCCCAGAACCTAAAATGCATTAAAAAATAATAATAATAAAAAGATTTTCTAAATACAGCATGCAAATAGGTATTATAAATCAACATATGCAAAATCTTCTAGAAGTCAGTAAATTGGCAACGATATTGTTGAAGTCAATCAGGTGTTGGCTAATGAGTGCCCAACATTTTATTTCCATTGATTGATGGAAATAAAAATGAATGAGAATGTTTGACTCTGAGAGGCCTTTGGAAGTAAAAATTAATAGAAATAATTGAATAACCTGTTAGAATTAAAGATAACATCAACATTTTGAAGCCAGAAACAAGAAGGAGATGAATAATGTCAACCCCAGAAATTGGAAAAATAGTAACATTTGAGAGCATCCTATAAAATCAGTGTTAAAATTTCTGAGGTTATGATAAAACATTCAACTAGAAATCACCTAAAAATAGTTGTATGCATATAAGTGAACTAGTCTTGGATGTTACAGATGTTGTGATTAAAATTATGTGAAAAATGGCACAATAATTTATAATTGGAAATCTGAAATTCAGCTTCCTATACTACCCAAAGTTAGAAAGGTTTTCAGTGAAAAAGTGAGGGAAACAAGAAGATTGGGGGAAATAATGAGCTGTAAGAAGGTAAAAGCAGAGCCAAGATAGAAGACAGTGAGAGAGTTTAAGGATAAAAACAAAAACAATGAGAAGAAGAAGAAAGAAGGAGGAGGAGGAGGAGGAGGAGGAGAAGAAGAGAAGAAGCAGAAGAATGAAGGGGAAGGGGAGGGGGAGGGGGCGGGACGGGGAGAAAGAGAAAGGAGGAGAAGGAGAAGGAGAAGAAGGGGAGGAGGAGGAGGAGGAGGAAGATTCACCATCTAAATTGCATAAAAGGGAAAGAAATAGAGGAATTAGAGAAGATCCCTAATAGAAGGAGTTGTGCTTCAAAGAACAATCATACATCAAGGGCAGAATCTACAGGTGTTAAAAGGAATCAGGAGAAAGAAAACAGACACAATTGCATCAAATGATTTCATAAAAAGTGATTGATAGTTAAACAGAAAAACAGTATTTCAGAGAAAATAACAGGATCAAATGGGTGCATTTTCCATGTTGCTTTCCACTTGGAATTCCTGAGGATCTTATGAGTTGGGCAAAGCATGTAACTACAGTGATCATTAGTTTCTCTATTTATAAAAGGTTGTTAAAAATACCAGGATCCTCTACCTCACAGAATAATGGGAGAATATGATTGTATAAATAAATGATAAAGCAAGCCTTATAAAATGTATAAAACGTTATATCCATAACTATCCACATTATTAATAACTAGCTACAATATAACTATGTCTTTTATTTGAGGGGATAAAATACAGCATTATTGCATTGCTCTCTTCATTAATCATCATTAAAATGTACTAGAAAAATGGAATCCAGATTGCTCTGGTAGAAGTGTTCTTTGCCTTCTGAGTGTCTCTTTAAGGACCAGAGGCTCTGTAGCTACAGTCATGAGCTGCATAATAACTTTGCTGTCAATGACAGACCACATTTATGACAGTGGTTTCATAAGCTTATAATACTGTATTTTTACTGTATCTTTTCTATGTTTATACAAACAAATACCATCGTGCTCCAATTGCCTACAGCATTCAGTACAGTCACACGGTATACAGGTTTATAGCCTAGGAGCAATAGGTTGTATCTTGTAGCCCAGGTGTATAGTAGGCCATACCATCTAGGTTTGTGTAGCTATATGATATTGGCACAATGAAATAACCTAATGACATATTGCTCAGAACAGATATTCATCATTAAGTGAGACATGATTTTGTCTCCATCCTAAATATCGTCAGCTCACACCTGAATCACTCCGAGTTCCTCTAACTGATCTCCATGCTTTGCTTCTCATTTCTGTCTATCTGCAATTCAGTCTCAGCAGAGCAGCCAAAGTGATCCTTTCAAAATATAAGCTGGATTATGTCATTCCTCTGCTCAAAACCTTCCAAAGTCCACATATTTCATTCAGAATAAAATTCAAGACCACAAATGATTTACAATTTCTGACCTCATCTCCTCACTCTCCAATTTTAACCACACTAGCCTTCCTGCAACTTCTCTAAAATGTCAGAGAGGTTCCTATATTAGTCCTGGCACAAATGCTACTCTCCTAGATAAATCTGCATGGCTAGCCTCACATTCCATGTAAGGCTTGATCTAACATCAACTTCTCAGTGAGTACTAGCCTAAAAACCGTATTTAAAGTAGCAACCTCCAATAATCTAAATCCCAGCACTCCCAATCTCTTTCATTTTATTATACTCTTATCATTTTCTGCAAAGTAAGCATTGCCTTCTAAAATGTTATATAATGTACCTATATGTTTTCCATATTCTTATATTTTCTATTCATATTTAGTTTTTACTTCAGAATATAAGCTCCATGGGAACAGAAATATTTTCTTTCCTTGTTGCAAATGTGCCTACACCAGAGGGTTCTGGCTTACTGTTGATGTTCACTAAATGTTGGTTACATGTAGTCCTTGAACTGCTAGTGGAATACTTCCCACCAATTGCTTCTGCCACTTTCCAGTGGTGAAAGTAGTGGAGACAACTGGGTTATCTTAAGAAAATGGGATAGGAATTGATTCCTCTTTAATTAATAATTCACGTGATGGTGTCTGTCACTTTTGTTGTTTTTATTTTTAGCATTCATTTGTACATGAACCATAAAGACAAGGTTTGATTCTGAAAGTAGGTACATATTCCACCATGTATAGAAACCTAGAAAATAAAGACAACACAAAGATAGGAGTAAGCTGAGAAACTGAGAGAGAGAGAGGAAAATATAGATATGTAATAATACATTATTAATGTCAGGGTAGAATAGTTCTACCAGTTTATATCATCTTTTCAAACCAATAATATTAAGTATTTTTTACTCTCAACAAATTAACTCAGATTTCAAGCAGTTATATCCCCAAATTGTTTACTAACACTGTGGAAGTTTGATGCTTTGTTGCTGTAGTTTTGTCATAGCTGTTCTGACAGTTAGTCTTAATGTCTCTAGATAATTTATTTTGATACATAAATTAATTATAAAAATCATGTCCAATTGATTCTATATTCCTGGTAAAATTTAATATGGCCCTAACAATTTATTAAAATAATATTATATGCTGTTTAGATATTTTAAACTCAACATTTCTTTTTTAATCTGGAACACATGCAAACATTTTTCTAATCTCCTTTGCATATGTTTAAAAATCTATCAACTTTTCTTTAGTGTCTTCATTTAGAAAAATACAGCTGATCTTCACTCATTTTATATCTACAAATATGCCCATGACCACCTATTTTCAGTACTATGAAATGAGTGCTTTTTATCTGGACACTCCTTTTAAATTACCATTCTGTTTGCTCTGAAGTAATATGAACAAACCTGAACTTCCCATTTTCTAAATTGTGCAGGAGTTTTAGGTATGAATTCATATTACCCTAAATCTCATGCTTGCCTTCTAATTTATCTCAGATTTCCTTTTAGCACCCAAGCCGTTTCATGACCCATTTTAAAACACCTATCTCTCTGAAACACAGAGAGAGATCTGCAATCTCATTTAATTTCACTCCTTATTGATCTACCCCTTTGTACCATGTTACAAATATTTCTTGTAGTAGAACATTTTCTGTCACATCTACTAATTATATCATTATCTTCTGTTTAATTAGCATTTGGGGTCCTTGAAACTCAATACAAATTATTTTTTAATATATTTTACCGCAAATTTATCCTCTATGCAATTGTATTTATAGTTTGCTTTGCTTCATAAATTAAAAACTCCATAAAGTACAGATGTCCTATAATTTACGCACTGTTTGTAATATTAACTATTTGTTAGTATACATGTACATTCAATGACAATGTACACAATTCATTCTGAAGCTCACTGCCTTAATAGAGGAGATGTTGGTATTAACAGAAGTATTGTTTTTATGTTTATGGATGTGCCTTTGTCTTAGTATCTTGACAGTTCTAATTGTATTATTCACATGTCTCTAAATATCCATTACTTCTGATTACAGTTTTCAAATGCATTGCTTTTTTATAGTTACTTTTTCATAATATATGTTCTTATTTATGAGATTGCCCTAAAATAAAAAAAGATAAAATTAAGTAGTATAATTGTAAAACTATTACAAGCATAAGTATACATATAAATACACTTTTATTAACTAAACATACCTTTTCTACTAAACGTAAACCCTAAGAGGACCTATTATTACTATGAATAGTAATGGATTAGGTCTTGAGATGTGTAGTTTTAATAAGAAAGACAACACATCCTAGCCTCACCTGATGGCTTACCTGATGGGATGCCACTCAATGAGGAGAAACGGGTAAGAAAAACTGTTGTAAGTCCTTATAAGCTAACTTCTGCTACCTTACTCAATACTATTGGGAATAATAAAACACTGTTTTGAGTCTGGAAGATCCTTTGATAATTGAATATATAGGCATTATTAAGAAGAGGAAAACTGGGTGCTGAATGTTGAAACTTCATACTTCTACCTCCCTGTTCTTACAAAATTGCAGAAGGTAGGCACAACTCTGAAGAGGAGATTGGAGCCCTTTTCTGTGAAAAATTTGGTTTGTCAAGAAGAAAGATTCAAATACGCTGGAATGAGAAATCATCCAATAATCACCCCACACAGATCAGCATATAGTGAATTCCAAGGTTACCATGCTCAATCCTAGGTTCAAAATTTGAGGTCAAGTTCTAATTTTTAAAATATTTTTACTCTCACATATAAACTGACAATAAAAGATTATCAGATATCTAAAGAAAGCTTCTAATCTAAAAAAGAACAAAATAAATAGAAAACAAGCCAATTGGTGGAAACAAATTATGCAGACATTAAAAACTATTTTAAATTCTTCAGAATTGTACTAAAAGGTATAGAACCCTGATATCATAATACAAAAAAATCAAGAATTAAAATGAACTCATGGAATTTAAAATATGATAATAAAACAATATAAAAGTTAATAAAGTTGAAGAATTCAGAAAATTGAACACAAAGAAAATATGAGATAAAATTAATTAAATTAGATGATTGCAGTATACAAAACTCTTCCAAAAACAGCTTACAGAGAAAATAGAATGGAGAAAATTTCAGAACCAGAGAATGCCTACTTTCAGTTTAAAAGATACCACTCTAAGTGATTACCATATTCTATAAAAATAAATTCATACCAAGTTACAGTCAAATGCACATGTTTGTGGACTATCAATGCACTATGACTAATGAGAAGAATCAAAAAGCTTCCAAAGAAAATATAAAAGATGAATATCGGATAAATGATCAGATCTCCAAATGGCTTCAGATTTCTCTATAGCCTCTCTGGAAGCAAAAAAAAAAAAAAAAAAAAAAAAATGCAATGGGGCAGTGGCTAAAGACTGATGGAAAATAATTTCCAACCTCAAAATTTTATACTCAGAAAATTAGGTATAAGGGTAGAAAACGAATATTTTCAGACATTTAAGATCTCCATACATTTTTCTCCCAAGGAACAGTTTTAAATCTGTTATTAGAAGATGTGTACCTCAAGTAAGACAGTAAACCAAGAAAGGGACATAAATTACATAAGCTGAAAAACCAAAAACAACAGAAAGGTGAGTAAAATTCCCAGGAAGGCAATGAATTGAGATACCAAGCTAAGCCTTTGCACCAGACATGAAGATCAACCAGTTCATACTGGAGAAATGTGACTCTACTATGCAAAATTTTGAAAAACTTAACTTTTCTAAGCTCATACTTTCTCATCTTTGAAATGGGAATAATTGCAGCCCATAATGCATAGGGTTTTATTAGGTTTAAATGAGACTATATATATATATTACATTTTCAGCATAATATGCTATTATACATTATTATTATTATATGAAACTAAAACCTGATCTTAGCATTTTTCTCCTTAAAACATTTCAAAATCTCCTCTATAATTACCTCCACCCCACTCCACCCCACACAAGCTCCTCATGCAATAACCTCCATGTTATGAATTCTGATATTCCTCCAAAGACATCTCGTGCTGCTGACTGATCATACACGACTCACAGGAAAGGCTACATCAAATTTTCTGGAATGTCATTACCTTCCCTTCTATCCCCATAAGCAGCAATCATGCCTTTTAAATTGAGGTAAAATGTCCTCAATGATAGAGATCCCTTTTATACCCTCATGCAAGTTGGACACAAGTTGGGTGAAATACATGCAAGAGTTTGCGGAAGCCCTTTACATACTCCTATCCCACACTTCGGGCATTGTCTTGAAATTTTCTCTTTTTGCCACTAAACAGAGCTTCCTAAAATCTGAAAGATTGTCTGTTCTTTGTAATTTTCTCTTTTCACTTTTTGGTTGACTTCAACATATATTTATTCGGTGTCTCCTGTGACTGGGCTCTTTTCCAATTATTAATTTTTTTAAGTGTTGTATTTGTTGTGAAAAATTTATTCAAATGTTTTATTTAATACAAATAGTACCTGTCAAAGTCCTTTCTCTATTTAGTACCTAACTGGATGCTATTCAAATCTTCTTGCAGATCTGGAGCTGAAAGTCAGTTGATATATCCTGCTTCCAGCAAGAAACACTGTGCAATCAACTATTTCTATCTTCCTTTACATGACACCCAGGTATATACAAATGCAATCGATAAAACTTTAAATCTCAGAATATTTCTCTTGCTTTTGGTTCCATACCTGAACATCTGGATTTATTAATAGACTCTAAAAATTTTCAGAGTTTAAGTAACTATTTCATACTCTTATATTTACTGTTTTGAACAGTCTTTTGCTGGAAGCTGCAGCCTCTGGATAAATATACAGCAGAGATTCTTGTATATTGGTAAATACATGAATAAACTTGGGGTATTATTAAAAGGCAGATTCAGAGTTAAATCTAGGCTAGGGCCTGAGGTTCTAAGCTTCTAACTTGCTTCAGTTGATACTTATGCTTACAGTCTGCAGAAAGGAGCTGAAGTGGCCAGGCTCTAGTGGAGAGATCAATGGATTGAGACATAAGAGTAGTGGAGGTGGTGACGGTGGTGATGGTGACCCAGATACCTTCAAAGGTAAAATATTTTCATTAGAGAAACATAACTACAAAATTCTGGTGCTAAAATATGAATTGCTTTGCCAATAGGGAAGCATTAATGAAAGGATTATCTATCTCTAAATGTCTTCAAGCAAACTGAAATATTTTATTCTGTAATAATAACCTCACCATCAATTTCTTACTTTTATTGAATACCTGTTTTATACTTACTGAGGCATAGGCACATTATTTGATCTTTTATTTAATTCTGATGTGATGCTATTAATACTCTTATTTTACAAATGAGGAAACTGAGGCATGAAGATGCTAAGTAACTTGCCTTAAAATCAACAAGGTTGACCCTGTGATTTGAACCCAGCATGACTGACTACTGTAGTGATATTCTTAACAAAGTTCTAGAGATTACAGAATTTAGAGTCTAAATATGAGTAGGACATATGAAAAAAATAGTCTTAATCCAACCAAAAAGGGAAATAATTGTTAAAATTTAACTGATTCTAATCATTGGTTGTTAATCAATTTTAGGTTTTGTAGTTTTCATTTCTTCCTTTGAAGGTCTTCATCATTTTTTAAATAGGAAGTTCGAGCTGATTATTGCAAAGATGCCAGCCATATGGCATTAAATCAGAAGTCTCATGAATTATTTGGAAGCTTCTTTTGATCTTGCTTGTGAAAACAGCATGATCTCATTTTGTGTCAATCCTCTGGATTTATTTTGGAATCTTAACCCATTTAGAATAACTTTTTTTGTTGTTTTCTTGGTTTTTAAATGTCAGTTTGAAAGGCCCTAAAATTCTTGATATTTGACACTTGGCAAAACTGATTTTAGCTTTGGCAAAATAGACACAATTAAAAATGGAAATACGCACTAGATTGTTTGTGAATCATGTTTCTTCAGAAAAGGCAAAATATTTTATTCAGCATCAATAAAAATACACAGCCCCTAACAAGGGCAGTGATGGCCTATTATATCCTCAGCTTAGTGAGGCATTACCTAGAGTGTTATATTCTACTGAGAGCACACACTTTCAAAGGGTCATTTGAAAACTGAAAACTTGCAGAGATAAGTGTCACTGATGACAAGAGGATTAGAAACCTGTCATATTAAATGTGTTTGTAAGCACACACAACCTTTAACGTGAAGATATAAATGGGACAGAAGAGCTCTTTATAAATTTTTCAAGTGCAGTTGATTATGCCTAAGAATTAATGACTTTCTCTGTGGCCGCAGAATAGCAGAATAGGAATGAATGCGTAAAAGCTGTAGGTGGTTTGATTAATGACGATTTGAGAAAGAGAACCTCTCCCCTAAAATTAAAGCTGCCAAAGCACTCATATGTGATTATTCTGGTGAGTCAACAACTCATTCACCCAACCATGGACTCTTTTCTGAAGCCTTGTCTGCAGTAAGCACTGTTCCAGCATGAACACAAAAAGCTACTTTCGTTGAGATTTCAATCTAATATAAAGAAGGGAAGGAAGAGTGTAAATGCACCGAAGAAAACAGACAACATGATAAAAATGCCTGGGGAAGAACAGAACTATTGTGAACAGGATGGCCAGGGAAGGCTTGATGTGTGAGCTGAGAGAGAAAATATGAGAAGGAGTTACCTATGTGCTATGGACTGAATTGTCCCACTCCCCTGAATTCACACGTTGAAGCCCTAATCTCTCATCTGAAGGTATTTGAAGATGGAAACTTTGGAAACTGATTATGTTTAGATGAGATAAAAAGGGTAGGTGCCTTCCAGATTAGAGTAGTGTCCTTATAAGAAGTACCAGAGAGCTTGCTCTCACTCTTCTCTGTGTAGGAGCCTATCTAGAAGGTGGCCCTCTGCAAGCTAGGAGAGCTCTCAACAGAATCCAACCTTGCTGGCACCCTGATCCAATAATTTTAGCCTCCACAATTATGAGAAATAAATTTCTGTCATTCAAGTCACCCAGACTATGGTATTTTATCATGGCAGCCCAAGCTGATTAAGACATTATGCAAAGATCCAGGGGACAAATTAACAGATATAAGCAGAGATCATGAGGTGAAAACCAGCTTAGAATTTCAGAGGAACTACACAAGACTAAGGCTGCATTTTAATGAGTAAGAGAAAGAAAGAGTGATAGGTTTTGGAGTCTCAGACAAAGGGAACTGCCTTCCTCATACCTTGAACAAGTAGATAAACTCTTAGGAGAATGTCTGCAATTCACATCCTGTGTGTATCCAAAACTCCTATATTAAAGTTCTTCTTTGGGAAAATTGTGATATATGCATTATGTAAGCCTAGGTTAATATTTTATTGCTCACGGCAAGTAAAAATTAAAAAAAGAATTTTAAGATCCATGTGGCACATTACACTTCCAAGATAGCGGCCAAAAGATTTTCCATCTTCCATGTTTTTATATGAAGTTTACACTCTTCTTTTTCAAAGAATGGGCTCTGTATATCCTTTTGAATGACCTTGTGGCTTCTGCTTTGCCCCTTAGGGTTCTTGTTATAATTCAGCTATCATAATGTGAAGAAGGCCAAGTCACATGGAGACTTGTGAGAGGAAAAACCTTTGAAATAATTCCAGGCTCAACCTCCATTTCCCTGGAACCATAAGCAAGATTCCAAGTGAGAATCACTCAACTGAGAACAGTCAGCCCCTAGGAACATGGAAAAGAAGAGTTCAATGGTTACCGTTGTTTTAGTCCACCAATTTTGTGGTGATTTTTTTTTTAGTGTAGTAATAAGAAACTGTAATAATTCACATTAATTCCTTAGAAAATAAGTAATAACTACTTAGTAATATCTAATTTCATCCTGTGGTAAAATAAAATTAGGCTACCATGGGATAAAATTAGATATTAGACTCCTAGTATCCTAATACAGGATTTAAGGTCCTGTTAGATCTTAGAACCTAGACACTTTGTTTTTCTTTTGTGGCCTGAAAGTAAAACAATTTTCAAATATTATTTTTAAATATGTTCAGAAAGTTTTAGAGCTTTGATATTCCTTGGTAAGAGTTCAACTTTGGTAATATTGTTCAGAATTCCTTTAATCCTTTGATGCTGTGCAGTGGAAATTTGTTGTACCTCTTTAGTATCACTACATAACTCAAGTGGATTTTCCTTTAATCATCTGCAATTGTATGCTATAATCCACTGCTACTGATTACTTCATCCTGCTTTATGTACTACGCTTTTCTTTTGCATTGATTCTTTTTTATTGCTTTATATGCTTTAATATGATTTAGACTTCTCATTTCCTTATTATTCTATACTCTGAATCATCATGTTACATATCAGTCACCAAGAATTTCAAATCATAAGTGTGAATAAGGTCATAATACAAATAGAACATTTCTGACTTATTAAATGTAGGTTATTAAATAATGTTTTATAGTCAAAGTGTTTGAAAACTTTATAAGGCAATATATGTAATTCAAGTCAAAAAACAGACACTAATTTATGGTAAAAAATAATAGGAGTTTCCCATAGGGTGACTGAAATATTTCAAGCTACAAAAATTTAACATCTTGTGGAACTTCTGAAATAACGTTGTAATTCCTTAGCTCTGCATTTTTTAAATTATGCAAATATAGATCACTGAAACCATATTGTGCTTTGCATTTCTCCTGGAAGACATAATGCTTAATCATAGTGTATCTATGGCCCAAAATATATTCTCTCCTCCATGTAGAAATATACAAGCAAAATGTAATGCACTGAAAATTCTACCAAGGGATTTATAATCGGGTATCTACAGACTGACTCCAAGGAGAATGGAATATGTAATCTCTATAAGTCTAAAATAAAGCTCCATATCAAATTTCAAGAATCACTACTCTTTCTGTAACTAAGAGAATAAAATTCAGACCTGCTAGAAGTGTAATGAACTTAAGCTTAGTTATATATATATATATAAATATTGAATTCTAGCTAGAAATGTTCAAATGAAGAATATGAAAAATATTCTGCCACATTCCACTTCTCTACAGTAGTAGTTCTCAACATTTATATATATATTTAAAGATCAAATGAAGATAATTTTAAAATACCAATGCCTGGATTCCACTCCCCCAAGGCTGTTTCATCAATTGGCATAGGTGGAAAGTGGCTATCAATATTTTTAAAAACACTACATATGATTTTAATATACATTCAGAGATAACAATTACAATTTCACATTTTCATTGTTTCTCAAAATATAATCCATGAATCCAGGATTCAAAAATGTATTGTGAAAAAATGGATAGTGAGATCTATTTAAAAGTAAGAAAACTCTGAATAGCAAGGTCACATATCTTTCATTCCCTCCCTTGCCATTACTTCACCCTGGGTAAGATATAGTTCCTCATATCATTGAACGAGCATAATACATCCCACATCCAAGCAAAAGTTCTATATGTGTCTGTGTGGTGTATCATGGTCTCGTCTCCTTTTATTTACAGCAAAAAAGCCAGCCCTAGATAGATTCTGTCCCTTCACCCAGATCCAAGAATGAATGATGTATAAAAAGCACCTAGGTCTACATCTAATGGGTCTTCAGATCTGTGATTAGAAAATTCATCTACATTCTTGTATACTATTATAATTTTGGCTCTTAAAAACGTAGCATTATCATAGCAACAACCAAACAAGAAATAAATTTAAAGCTTCTAAGTCAAGATTCCTAAAAATATATAATAGTGTCTGTTATGAATCTTTCAAGAAAGGACTATATAACACAATTTTGCAAACTTTATTTTATTACAGAATCTTTTATTTTAGGGATCACCCAAAAAATCTTTTTTTCAGCAATGGGAAAACACAAACTGAATTGTGACTAGTTAATAAAATACTCTATTTAGGAAAGCATATTAGAATCATGGCTGACTTTTTAATATTAACCAAATATCTATCAAATTGGAAATAAGGCCTCTATACTCTTATTATAAACAAATGAATAATAACTAATGTTTTTTAACTTGGGGAAAACGTTGAGTAGAGATTGTGCATGGGCCAGATCTTGGGCTGCTGGTTCAAACCTCAAAAATGAAAAGACAACTAATCTGTTTCAAAAAGTAACTTACCTGAGTCATCTTTTATGTATCATATAATTCAACCATTTCAAGTGTAGAATTCACTGATATTTTAGTAAATTTGCCAAGCTTTGAAACCATCAACATAAATCAGTTTTCAAATAGTTCTTCACTTCGCTGAGATACTATGTGCACATTAACTGTCGCTCTCCCTCTCCATTGTTCAAGTCATTTAGCAGTCTAGTTTCTATCTCTGAAGATTTGCCTTTCCTGGACATTGTATGTAAATTGAATCTCACAGTATGTGGTTTATGGTACCTGGCTTCTTTCAGTGTGTATGAAATTATGAGGTTCATCCACATAGTAGTATGTATCTCCAGTTTGTTCTTTTTATAGCTAAGTAGTATTCTACTATTCAGACAGATTGTTGATTCATTCACCAGGTGACGTACAATTAGATTGTTTTCACTGTAAAAATTATTAATAACATTGACAAGAATCTTTATGTTCCAGTGTGTGTAGATACATGTTTCATTTCTTTTGGGTAGATAACTAAGAGTAAAATTGCTGGATTGAGAAGTAGTGTAACTTTATAGTGTTTTTGTCCTTTGGAAAGTATGAACGCTACATAGAGAAAATGGTGTGATCATGTCTATGATAATATTACACACTAAATTTAATGGAAGCAAGACTGGACTTAAGAAAAAAGTTACACTAGTTGAAAGTGTGGATAGGTAAGAAT
The DNA here is from genome assembly GCA_963573385.1 of Cacajao melanocephalus. Classification (NCBI taxonomy): domain Eukaryota; kingdom Metazoa; phylum Chordata; class Mammalia; order Primates; family Pitheciidae; genus Cacajao; species Cacajao melanocephalus. The sequence continues at coordinate 40,991 of CAUYLG010004588.1, forward strand.
CCTTTAAGGAAACAGAGTAAGGTTTTTCTAAGTGAGTGATGACAAAGAGAGAAAAGACATAATTTGTAAAACAGCATGATGAATAGCTTAAAGAAAGACAATACACCAAGAGATCAGGTAATGGGAGTTTGGCCTCTGCTTATCGTTATGCAGTTTATAAAACTGGTCCAATTCCTGGAACTTAACACAGGGCTGAATCAGCCCCTGAGAATTAATAAATAATTATTTTTCCTTTTCTTCTCTCTCTCTCTCTCTCTCTCTCTCTCTCTCCCTGCCACACCCCATTCTTAGCAAAAACATACTATCAATTATACCTGCTATCTACTTGGGGGCTCTTTTAAAAATCATCTGTCTGTTAGGGGCTAAGTGATATCTTTTTAAAGATTTGCACAAGGGTATTATATATTATATATTATATATATATTCCTAGTCTAGGAAGATTTTCTATATCATTTAAAGGACTTTTAATTTTTTAATTTAATGCTTTCCACATTTATTCATGTCCACCAATATTCAGAAAATGAGGAAGCTTGCACAATGCACTAAGGTAAGTATGAAGCTTTCCTTGGCTGGGGTACTGCAGCAACCATGAGACCCTTGCTGTGGCCCTGGGAGGAGAGGACATCAATATCTAATCATATTTGTGACCCCTTTGTGCAGTACGATGAATCAAGAAAGGGAGAGCTATTGATAGATAGATTTTTAAAAAATATATCTGAGAAATTAAGTAGCATGTTCAGTTGAAGCACTCTGGCCACAGGCTAGGGGACAGGTATGAGGCTGGCACGATATGAGAGAAGACAAAGAATCAAGAGGTTGAGCCAGCAATCCAGGAAAGATGATGTTGAGCATCTACCCTAGACAAAAGTATGGGGGAAAAAAAAATTAAGACTGAATTTAAGAACCATTGAGGAGTAAGATCAGCATGACTTAATGAAGAAAGAGAATGTGGAATAATTACTAGTTTATTTATTTCATTTAATAGCTAAGTTTAGGAGGGACATCTTCACTATGATATAAAATGAAGGAGAATAAAACACATTTGAAAAGATAGTTTGGATGATAAACATTACAAGGCATAGTAAAAAAAACACTTCTGTACATCATAACATCAATTGAAATATTAATTTATGTGCAATTATAAATAAGGAATCTAAAACATAAAAAAATGGAGTCAACAATGTATAGAACATCATGTATTACAGAGATGACAACTTGAAATAAATTAGAATGTATTAATTATAAAAGAGGAAATAATCACTACCAAAGTATGGCATCCATATATATATTGAGTCATATTGGAGATAAAGACTAAATAGAAAAAATACAAAAATAGCACAAGTCACACAAAAATATGTGAAATGTATAGAGAGATACAGAATGTACACTCTTAACAACAATTGATGGGTAATTTAAAGAGATGGTTGAATAAAAAGAAAAAAAAATTAAACCAAATACTTTCAAAAATCTAATAAGAATAAAAGTGGTAAACATTTGTAAACTACTTCGCTGTAACCTGAAGTATCCCTCTAAACAAATGCACATCATCTTATCATATTGTAAGGCTACAAAACTGACCTTGTGATTGACAAGACCATCTTTCAAAGACAACAGTCACAGTGAATCTTCACAAAGTTTTTCTAAAGATCATGTGAAAGAAGAGGTGGAAATACATGAAATATTTTTGAAAAATAGATAACATGAGGTATTATTACTTGTTCTTATGAATTATTTAAACACATGTACTATAACAATGCTTTTAAAGTATGAAATGATACTTTTCTTCCCCAGGTATGAGTATGATAAAAAAGTAAAGTGTTTTCAAGTCTCTGTCTTTGAATCTTGAAAAGCCAGAATTGTCAGTAGCCAGGGGTCAAGGCTAATATACAAAATCAATGACTGTACATCAGGTAATAATGTGTTGTGCAATTTCACCCAATCATCTTTTCTCATATTTTTGGAACTATATAAATCCCTTAGACTTAACCACTGAAATGGAGGTGAATAAAAGAAATCCTGATTTTACTTAAATAAATTTGTGAAAAAATAAGGAAATAAGATAGAATTCAATCTGGGCAAAATTGAGGTTGTGGGAGAGAAAATAGTTATTGGTGCAAGTTATATATGACATACTTTATTTATGTTTGCATAAGGGTCTCTTTCCATTTCCATCCCAATGAGTCAGGCCATAGGGTTATTAAAAGCTCAACTGGTTTCTCCTGTTTCTCTATTTATGGTAGATTTGCTTCCTAGCTCATTTCCTACCTTGATGTGGAAACCGAGGCCTATGTTAGAGAGTTGGGCATCCTTTATCTCTTTGCTAAGCACAACACTGTAATCTCCTTCTACCAGAACATGTGCTGAGCATCTGCATACGAGGACAACTCCTATGAGTGCATGTGATCTGGGATTCCCAGTGCTGGTTGGGCATAGCAGTGGCTTTTCCAAGGATATACCTAGGCAGAAAACTTCACAGACTTCTAAGTTCCTAACTCATCATTGAAACTTTAATGGAATGCTTTTTCTTTATGTCTACATTCGTTGAGTATTTCTCATGATGAACAGAGACTAGTCACAAAGAGAAGGAGAAAAAAATTAACTAATTTTTCTTTTGAGAGCATATGTAGTGAGCACGCCAGAAAAGAATGTGAAAAGAGGCTGCCGGGAACATTTGTAAAAACATAGTCCTGACATCCTCTACTTTCTCTTGACTCGCATTGAACACCAATATCTTATTTTATTCTTCCAGAAGGAAATAAATCATGAAATTTTTGGTAGGAAAGTAACTTTTGATCTTTCATCCTATCCATCACTCTTCACAGTCAATATATGCCAATTTCTATGGACTCAGATGCTTAGATTTTGCTCATATTCATCACTTATTAATTCCTTTTTCTCTATATCAAGCCCTAACTATCCACCACTTAGCTTGTTGTAAAGGCCTTCTACTTCAATTCTTCTTCTCCACTACCTTGCAATGACCCCCCACAATATAGATGTGATTCTCCTAGAATAAATATCTGAAGCACGTTTACCTTCTCAAAACCTAGTTGGGTGCCACCTATAAATGTAATATACATAATATATTTAAAGGATATTTTAAAATGTGAGTAACTATGAAGAAACATAACAAAATATGTTGAAGACCTCTACAGAAAAAATATTTTAAAAATTTAGAAAAAATAAAGAATAGCTAAATAAATGAAAAAACTTATTTTCAAGGATTGCAAAACCTAATACTGTAAATATAAAACATACATTTTGCAGTCCATGAATTTGAAAAGAAGCTCAAATTATGAAGCTATAAGTAACTACTACACAGCAGTGAGAAATGGAAATTCTATCTCATAGATACTTAGGCAAGGTGGCAGAATAGGCTTGTCATGAATTAGGATACCCAAAAACTTAATAAATGTAATAAAAAGTGGACAATTGATTATAAATTATGCAAATACAAATTAAAATCACAAATCACAATAAGTTATATGAAAATATATTAACCAGAATTATTAATATTTAAACCAACCGTTTGCAAGGATTTGCAGAAACAGAAAACCCTCATAAACACTGACAGCATAACAATGACTTTGAAAAAAATCAATGTGCTTTTGTCTACCAGGTTAAACATATGTATGTATGCTACCATGTAGCAATTTCATGCATGTGTTTGTGTATATTTCTTGTTACATACATGTGTGCACCAAAGACATACAAAATTAATAGCAGTCTTATTTATGATAGCCGCACATTTAAATAACTGAAAGGTTTACCATTAGTGGAATGGTTGCATGTTGTTATTTTTATACAATAAAATGTTATTATGTAGTAATGAAAATTAATGCACTGCAGATATAGACTAAAGCGTAATGTAGCAGGCATAAAGGAATAAACACCTTATGATTTTATGTATTTTAAGCTCAAAAACAGGCAAAACTGGACTACAGAGTTAAGGTCAAAATAAAGAAACCTTAGAGGCAGAGGCAAAAAAGCAGTAGTAACTAGAAAAAGGCATGAGTAAGCTTCTAGGATGTTAGCAATAGTTTATTTCTTGCACATATTGCAGTTGCATACTTACATGTATTGTGAAAATGTATTGAGCATATATGTTTGGTGTATTTTCTACATATACTATATTTCAGTTAAGTTTAAAAATGTGAAAATGCAATTAAACAATAGAAAATATACATTTCCACAAATGTTAATTTGAGGATTAAGATTTATATGTAACACAAATATTACATGACTGCAATAATTTACCCCACTCAATATTCCATCCTCCTATTAAATGATAATAGTAACATGAAGTAACATCTGTTGCGTTTATAACAACTAATGAGGTATTTAACTAACACTTACATAGTTATTGCCTTAAATACTGAAGAAACTGAGACACAGTTATATTATGTAACTTCAGGTTTAAAAACCTAATTAGTACCACAGTCCTAACTCAAATCTTAGCAGTTTGCCTCAAGGTTAAATCTGCTTAACCACTATATTGTCCCTGATGTACATCTCCTAAACATCTCTCTAGAAACAGAACAGAGAGTGAGCAGCAAGCACAAAGAGAATAAAATACCTAGGAATACAACTTACAAGGGATTTGAAAGACCTCTTCAAGGAGAACTACAAACCATTGCTCAAGGAAATAAGAGAGAACACAAATAAATGGGAAAACATTTCATGCTCATGGATAGAAAGAATCAATATCATGAAAATGGTCATACTTCCCAAAGTAATTTTTAGATTATATGCTATCCCCATCAAGCTACTATTGATGTTCTTCATAGAATTAGAAGAAACCACTTTAAATTTTACATGGAACTAAAAAAAGGACCTGTATAGCCAAGACAATCCTAAGAAACAGGAACATCCCTGGAGGAATCACACTACCTGACCTAAAACTATACTACAAGGCTACAGTAACCGAAAAAGCATGGTGCTGGTACCAAAACAGATATATAGACCAATGGAACAGAAAAGAGGCCTCAGAAATAATGCCACACATCTACAACCATCTGATCTTTGACAAACCTGACAAAAACAAACAATGGGGAAATGATTCACTAATTAATAAATGGTGCTAGGAAACTGGATAGCCATATGCAGAAAACTGAAACTGGACCTGTTCTTTACATCTTATACAAAAATTAAGATGGATTGAAGACTTAAATGTAAGAGACCTAAAACCATAAAAAACCCTAGACAAAAACCTAGGCAATACAATTCAGGACATAGGCATGGGCAAAGACTCCATGACTAAAACACCAAGAGCAATTGCAACAAAAGCCAAAATTGACAAATGGGATCTAATTAAACTAAAGAGCTTCTGCACAGCAAAAGAAACTCTCTTCAGAGTGAAGAGGCAACCTACAGAATGGGAGAAAAATTTTGCAACCTATCCAAAGGAATAATATCCAGAATCTACAAGGAATTTAAACAAATTTACAAGAAAAACACAAACAACCCCACCAAAAAGTGAACAAAGTATATGAATAGATATTTCTCAAAAGAAGACATTTATGTGGCCAAAAAACATGAAAAAAACCTCATCATCATTGGTCGTTAGAGAAATGTAAATCAAAACCACAATGAGATACCATCTCACACCAGTTAGAATGGTGATCATTAAAATGCAGGAAGCAACACATGCTGGAGAGGATGTGGAGAAATAGGAATGCTTTTAAATGGTTGGTGGAAATGTAAATTAGCTCAAATATTGTGGAGGACAGTGTGGTGATTCATCAGGGATCTAGAACCAGAAATACCATTTGACCCAGCAATCCCATTACTGAATATATACCCAAAGGTTTATAAATCATTCTACTCTAAAGACATGCACATGTATTTATTGCAGCACTGTTCACAACAGCAAAGACTTGGAACCAACCTAAATGCCCATCAATAATAGACTGGATAAAGAAAATGTGGCTTATACATCATGGAATACTACGCAGCCATGAAAAAGGACATGGATAAAGCTAGAAACCATCATTCTCAGCAAACTAACACAGGAACAGAAAAACAAACTCTGCATCTCTCACTCATAAGTGAGAGTTAAACAATGAGAACTCATGGACACAGTGATGGGAACATCACACACCAGGGCCTGTTGAGGGTTGGGGGGCTACGAGAGGGATAGTATTAGAAGAAATACCTAATGTAGATGAAGGGTTGATGGGTGCAGCAAACCACCATGGCACATATACGCCTATGTAACAAACCTGCACGTTATGTACATGTATCCCAGAACATAAAGCATAATAATCATTTTTAATATTATCACAGTTAAATTCTAATTCACAGGGAAGCTGACTGGCCTGGGAGGAAAAGCGTAAAACTTGTGCAATATAATGCTGGACTAGAAAACCCATTAAAACCATGAAGTTTAGATGTCAGCAACTCAGTATTTCTATTTGGCTGGTAGGAAAAAATAGAAAAGATGCTGGAAATGAGCACGTTTTCTGGAACAACACACAACTAAAAAACAGACCCAGTAAAGTATTATTGCTGCAGCTGGATATGAAACACACTAAGAATACCTACATTTCATCTCAGCACATGGTGTTAAAGGAATTGCTACCAATATTTCAAGAATAGATAATTTTTACATATTTAGAAGTATTGTAGTATATAGAAATTACTGGAGAACTTCCAGACTTATTTTATGGGCTTAGCAGATCACTTTACAAGACAGAGAGTGCAAAATAAAGTAAAAGATTAGATTTAACAACAGTAAACAAACACACACCCAAACAGATCGCAATGCACTCACAGTCACACACACAGAAAAATTATTTACAATAAGTGAAACCATAAGCAAGTTAAAATTCACATACATGCAGACTCAGTGAAAGTCTTGAAAAAGGCTCTGCAGAATCAAAAATAATATGAATTCATTATAAAGAGCAAATATAAAACATTGCAAAGAAAAGTAAAACAATTTAAAGAAGTTAAGAAGATGTAGAGGGATTTAAAAATACAAACAGAAGAAAATATATGCAAAGGTGCTCAATCAGAGTATTAAGCAGAGTAACGAAAATTAAAACAATAAGGAACATATCAGCAAAAATTTTGAAGATTGATAATATCCATGTTATCAAAGGTGGGGCAAATGGAGCTCTCACAAGATGTTGAGGGAATGTAAGTTTGTTTAGCATCCAGAGATACTTAGAAAATTTTTTAAATGATAAACCTTTAGGCCCTGCATTTCCATTTTTAAAAATATATCCCACAGAATTATTTCCATGTGCACTAAGTTATCTAGCATGCACTAGGAAATTTTGTCATGTCTTTATTGGCAGTATGGTGTGGCATCTTATGCAAGGCTTAGATTCTAAGAGTACCACAGAAGTAAATATTGAGTAATGACATTATTTGTAAAAAAAAAAAAAAAAGTATCAAGGAAGGTTTCATTTAAAAGCTTAAAAGCTTACATTGTATCTCTTAGTCAGTCCAGCATAACCCATATTTTTCTAGAACTTTAAACAGATAGTTTTCTATCCAATTGATCACCCAATGAAGTAGAGCTCTTAGATTTGCAAGCCCTGTGATACTAATTTTCTTGTCTACAGACACTAGAATCCTACTCCCCATGGTAAGATGCTCTTATTATTAGAGAAGTTGAATCTGAGACCCAATGAGATAATGCAAAAAATTCATATTCATATCAAAACATATGCAGATTATTAGATGGTAGGCAGTATTATTACCTGTAACATTTAAATAAATTCTTCCTTTGTTATTTATTCATCTTTTTTTGCACTCAACCTCAATTCCATGTATAACTAAATGTTATTTGCAACTTATCTAAATAAAAATATGAATAAACTCTGGTACATTAATATCACTAAAATTATGAAACAGAAGTAATCCTGTAGATTTATGCATACTAATAGAAAAAAATGTTCCTTATCACATCAATTAGAGACCAAAACAAATTGCATTTCAACATATAGAGTATGACCCCATAAACACAAACCTCAAACTCAAACTAAATAGCTAGTATTAGCAAGTAATCTGAAATCGTTAGCTCCTTGATGGGAACTGAAATTGAACAAGTGCTTTAAAATACATTGTCACATTTTCCCCTGACAACTCCATACAGCACCCTTCAATATACACTGATTACTTTGGTGATCTCATCCCACCTCATTAGTTTAAATACTAAGTGTTGTAATTTCTAAATTCATGATTCTAATACAATCTTCTACCCTAAGACTGCTATATCTGCAAACCTCTAGGTCTAAATCCCTCTTTAAGACATCCTCCTTGGATGATTAATAAGCCCTCAAACTTCATCTGTCAAAATATAAGCTCCCGCGTTTCCCTTCAGAACTTTGCCACCTGCAGTCTTCCTTATGTCAGTAAACTATAACATTGTCTCTCAATTTAAAAGAATAAAATTTTCAGAAAGAACCTTGGTTTCTCTCCTTCACATTCTCCGTTCACTATCAACACTTTCTATTGGTTCTAATTTTTAGCATGATTTTAAAAGAAATGCAGTTGTCTTGATGTTCTTATCCTCCCAGTTGAAGGTGTATCACTCTCTTCCTTCTCTCTCTACACATGATAGATTTCTCTCAGTCCTGAAAGTTAAGTAAATTCCTAACTTTCAGACCTCTCATCTAATTATTTTTCTAGAATATATCTTATTTTACACCAAAATGAGTTAGGTTATCCACTCTCATAGAATCTGTGCTTTGTATTAACAACAACAACAAGGAAAAACATCTCTACTTACATTATTTAATATCAGCATTCCATGTTCACTATGAATTCTAACACAAGGAAGATAATGTCAGTTGTATTCATTGCCATTTTGAACATCTATAGTCAGCTGTCAAAACATGATTTCCAAAGGGCAGAACAATATGGTTGAATAGAAAACTCCATTGAACATCTCCCCAGCAAGGACACCGAGTTAACAACTATCTACACAGAAGAAAACACCCTCATAAGAACCAAAGATCAAGTGAGTACTCACAGTAACTGATTTTAACTTCATATTACTGAAACAGGCAGTGAAGTGATAGAAAAAGCGGTCCTAAATCACCTATGCCACCTGTCCCCCACCCCAGCAGCAGAAGCATGGTGTGGGGAGTGTCTCTGGGTGCTGGGGGAGGAGAGCACAGCAATTGTGAGGCATTGAACTCAGTGCTGTCCTGTTAGAGAAGAAAGGAAAACCAGACCAAAGTCAACTGATGCCTGCCCAAGGAGAGAGCATTTAAAACAGGCCTAACCGGAGGGGAATTGCCAATCCCAGTGGTCCAAACTTGAGTGTCTGGCAAACGTTGTCACCTAAGGGCAAAGTGCTTTTGTCTCTAAGTAAACTTAAAAGGCAGTCTATGCCATAAGGACTGCAACTCATAGGCAAGTCCTAAGGCTGAACTAGATGCAGAGACAGTAGACTGAGGGGACAGGTGATAATCTGAGACATCACTTGGGGCAACCAAAGGAGTGCTGGCATCACCCTGCCACTAAGCTCAGGCTGCATAGCTCCAGGCTCCAAAAGAGACCCCTTCCTTCCACTTGAGGAGGGAAGAGGGAAGACTGGACAGGAGTTTGTCTTGCATTTTGGATACCAACTCAGCCACACAGAATAGGGCACCAGTTAGAGTCATGAGGCTGCATTCCAGACCCTAGTTCCCAGAGGACATTTCTAGACACACCCTGGCCCAGAAGGAAACCACTGCCTTTAAGCGAAAGGCAAAGATGCCAAGAACATACATTGGGGGAAAAGTGGTCTCTTCAATAAATAATGCTGGGAAAACTGAACATCCATATGCAAAAGAATGAAACTAGACCCCTATCTCTCACCATATATAAATTGAATTCAAAATTTAAACCAAAGAGACCTCAAACTATGAAACTACTACAAGAAAACACTGGAGAAAATCTGCAGGCCATTGGTCTGGGCAATGATTTCTTGAGCAATACCCCACAAGAACCAAAGCAAAAATAGACAAATGAGATCACATCAAGTTAAAAAGCTTCTGCACAGCCAAGTATACAACCAACAAAATGAAGAGGCAACCTATAGAATGGGATAAAATATTTGCAAAAACTACCTCTTTTGACAAGGGACTAATAACCAGAATATAAAAGAAGCTCAAACAACTCTTACAAAAAAAATAATAATCCAATCAGAAACGGTTGAAACATTTGAATAGAGTTTTTGTTTCAAAAGAAGGTATATAAATGGCAAACAGGCATATGAAAAGGTGCTCAACAGCATTGATCATCAGAGAAATGCAAATTAAAACTACAATGAGATACCCCCTCACCGCAGTTGAAATGGATTATATCCAAATGATAGGCAATAACAAATGCTGGTGAGTATGTGGAGAAAAGGGAATCCTTGCACGTTGTTGGTGGGAATGTAAACTGGTACAACCACTATGGTGAATAGCTGGAAGTTTCCAAAAAGATTAAAAACTGAGCTATCATATGATCCAGCAATCACACTGCTGGGTATGTACCCAACAGAAGGGGAAATCAGTGTATCAAAGGGATAGCTGCACTCCTACGTTTCTTGCAGCAGTGTTTACAATAGCTAAGATTTGGAAGCAGCCTAAATGACCATCAACATGTGAGCAGATAAAGGAAATGTGGTACATATACACAATGAAGTACTTTTCAGCCATAAAAATAATAATAACATTTTATGTGCAACAACACGGCTGGAACTGGAGGTTATTATGTTAAGTGAAATAAGCTAGGCACAGAAAGACAAACATTGCATATTCTCACTAATTTGTGGGATCTAAAAATCAAAACAGTTGAACTTATGGGTGGTTGGAGAGGAGGTAGAGACAGCCAATGGGTACAAAAAGATAGAAAGAATAAATACGATCTACTATTTGATAGCACAATAGGATGACTATAGTCCATAATAACTTAATTGTATACTTAAAAATAAATAATGTAATTGAACTGTTTGTAACTCAAGGGATAAATGATTGAAAGGATGGATACCTCATTCTCCATGATGTGTTGGTTTCACATTACATGCTGTATCAAAACATTGCATGCACCCCATAAATTTATACACCTACTGTGTACTGAACAAAAGTTTTAAAAAATAATAAAAAATAAATTATTTCTTAAATAAAGGAATAATTTCATTAATGAATCATTAATATAAGCACCCATAAAAAATAAATCCATGTATTCCTACAGACACTATATAAAGAAATGGTAGTTTACATAAGTAATTATTTGTGATTAAACAACCTTTGTAAATAAATCCCACAAACAGAGGTAGAGCAACTCATTTTTTTATTAGAGAAAACTCTTTAGTCATCCTGCACTACACACTAGCAATATCCTAGGTAATTTAAAGAGTTTAACTTTTAAAAACTGTGTACCTTTGAAGCGTAACTGTGAAGCAACTCTATTATGTAAGGTTAAAACGATCAAACAGAGCGGCTAAATAGGTGATAGAAAATTAGTAGAAAACTGCTATTTAAATTAACCAAATTGAAGAAAAATATAAAAATATGCTAAGTAGAAAAAAGGCTGTAACCACACTCTAAATATCTTCACTAATAAATAAACACAATATGATAAAACCATAAGGTGAACAGTTTGGCAGCCATTGAGAGTGGGTTTCAGGCAAAGACTATGCGACATGGAAAAACCTTAAAATACAGTCACTGAAAAATTCCTATTGCTTAATGACATTTTAGCCATTGCAACATTATAGCCAAAGCATTTACCCATATGTGTGTGGTGGTGCTGGTGTAAACAAACTTAGAGCCCTGCCAGCCTTATAAAAGTATAGCACATGCAATAATGTATAGTACCTAATGCTTAATAATGACGGTAAACCGCTATGTTCCTGGTTAATGTATTTGCTACACTTTTTTATCTTTATTTAGAGTGTGCCTACTTAAAAATGACAGTTAACTGTCAACAGCCTCAGATGATCCTTCAAGAGGTATTCCTGAAGAAGGCCTTATTGTCATGGGAGATGACAGGTCCTTGTGTGTCATTGTCCCTGAAACCTTCCAGTGGGACAAGATACAGAGAAAGGAGACAGTGATACTGATGATCCTGACTCTATGAAGGTCTGGACTAATGTCTGTGTTTGTGTTTTGTTTTTAACAAAGAAGTTTGAAAAGTAAAATAATAAAAATTCAAAAAATAAAAAAAAACTATAGAAAAAATATAAAGTACTTATATAGTTGTACAGTATGTTGTGTTTTAAGCTATAACATTATTACAAAGTAGTAAAAATTTGAAAATAATTAAAAAGTGTATAAAGTAAAGAAGTTACAGTAAGCTAAATTATTATTAAAGAAAATTTTTTATAAATGTACTGTAGCTGAAGTGTACTGTCTTCACAAATCTATGGTAATATATTGTAATGTCCTACCTAGATCTTCACACTCACTCACCATACATTCACTGACACACTCAGAACAACTTCCACTCCTATAAGCAGCACTCACGGTAAGTGCCATATACATGTGTTCCTTTTGTCTGTAAGCCACGTTTTTGCTGTATTTTTTGTATGTTTAAATATGTTTAATCCACAGCATTGTGTTACAATTGCCTATGGTATTCAGGACAAGCATGCTATTTACATTTGTAGCCTAGGACAATTGTTTATACCATATATCTTAGGTGAATAGTAGTCTATATCATCTCAATTTGGCCAATCTACTCTTTGTTGTTCAGACAATGGCAAAATTGCCCAACAATGCATTTCTGAGAATGTATCTTCCTTGTTAATTGACAAATGAGCTGAAATTAAAGACAGAGAACACAACCTATGTATAAAATACAAATTTTAAAGAAGGCAATGACCCTCCACACTGCTTAGATTAAAAGTATGAGCCATAAAAAGTAAATAAATAAATAAATACAAGCAGACAAAACACATTTGTAGGAAAAGGTCATAATAAAGGCTGTCAGTTATTGCTTTTGGAGAATATGAAAATGTGATGGTTTTACTACGTTATTACATTTGCCTGCTCTTTTCAAATTTGCAGGAGAATTCACTGGTCTTTCCATATTCCCCACCATTCTGAAGCAGCTGGCTTGATAAAATGGCCCTTTGAAGATTCAGCTACATTGAGAGCTAGGTGGAAATATCTTGCAGGATTGGGGCAATGCTCTTCCTTTAGGAGGCTATCTATGCTCTAAATCTGTGCCACATATAAATTGCTGTTTCTCCCATAGCCACGATTTATTGGTCCAGGAATCAAGGGGGTACAAATAAGGCACTGTTCACTATAACTCCTAATGATCCACTAGCAAATTTTTTTTTTGCCTTCTCTCCCAGGAACTTTATGGCCAACTGGTCTAGAGGTTTTAGTTCCAAAGAGAAGAAATGCACCAAGAGACACAATGATTTTATTGAACTAGAAATTAAGACTGCTGCTCAGTCAATTTGGATTTCTCATGACTCTGAATCAACAGGCAAATAAAGGAGCTACTATACTCACAGGGTGATTGGTCTTTAATATCAAGGGAGATTAGACTTCTGCAATTTAGCTAAGGAAGAATCTACCTAATACAGGAGATCCTTTAGGGCCTCTGAGTACTACCATATCCTGCTGTGATTAAAAGTTAATTAAAATCTGGGTGCAGTGGCTAACACCTGTAATCACAGCAATTCAGGAGGCCAAAGGGGGAGGACTGCTGGAGGCCTGGAGTTCAAGACTAGCTTGGGCAACATAGCAAGTCCCCACCTCTACAGAAAATAAAAAACAAAAAATAATTAGCCTGGGGTGGTGGTATGCACCTGTAGGGGAGGCTGAGATGTAAGGACTGCTTGAGCCCAGGAGTTTAAGGTTACAATGAGCTATGATAGGGTCACTATACTCCAGCCTGGGCAAAAGAGTAAGACCCTGTCTCAAAAAACAAAAGAAAACAAACAAAACAAAAAAAAACCGCACAGACCCTTAAGAAATAAAGGTTTGGATTATGTCACTCGACAAAGAACCACAACCCACTAAGGTGCCTGCTCAGGACAAAAGTAATAAGGAATGGATACTGGAAAAATATAATTATGATGACCATCAAAGTCCGCATGACTACTTCAGAAACAAGAACTGACACTTTATTGTATTGTAAATATTATGATTTAATTGTAAGTATGTGTGTGCATATACATGTGAGGTATATGGACATATGTGTATACATATGTGTGACTGTGTTATATATACACATAACACATATATTCAAATATATACACACAAATATATTTGCTTTATCTTATATTACCCCTTTCTATAAAAAAAAGTTGTATTAACTTTGCAACATAGTACTTAAATATTAACTTTATATCATTCCATTTGAGTTACATGATATCAGAAAAAACACTATCCAAGACCTTTTCATCCTCTCCTGGTGAAAGAGTTTGTGGATTTTCAGGGTTATGCAGGATGATTTTGTCATGTCAGAAAGAAGTATTATTTGCCATTATCTTGATTTGGAAATTAAATATGATTTAAAGAGATGTGTAAGTGTGACAAGTTGACAAGGAGTGGACTGTGATAGTTCATTTTATGTGCCTACTTGGCTAGGCTCTAAAATCCAGGTATTCCGTGACGAAAAAGAGGTGTTCTGGTTTTTGGTGATTTCAGCTTTTTTCCCCCATTTCTTCCTATTTTCATGGATTTATCTACCTTTGGTTTTTGAAGTTTGTGACTTTTGGATGGGGGTCTCTGAGTGGATGTCCTTTCTGTTGATGTTGAAGCTGTTTCTTTCTGTTTTTTAGTTTTCCTTCTAACAGGCCCCTCTGCTGCAGGACTGCTGGTGGTCCACTCCAGATCCTGCTTGCCTGGGAATCACCCGTGGGGGCTGCAGAACAGCAAGGATTGCTGCCTGTTCCTTCCTCTGGTAGCTTTAAGATGGACTCATAACCACCCCTTTTCCCAGGTGCTCTGACACAGGAAGGTGGGGCTTTATTTATAAGTCCCTGTCCAGCTGCTGTCTTTTTTCAGAGATGCCCTGCCCAGCAAGGAGGGAGTCTAGCCATAGTCTGCCTGCAGAGGCCTTGCTGAGCTTTTTTTGTTTACAAAGCTTGCAATTTTATTAACACAGGCAAGGTTAGAACTGCCTTGGTAATGGCAGAGCCCCTTCCCCCACCAAGATCAACCATCGAGGATTGAGCTCAATGGAGAATGAGTTTGATAAGTTGACAGAAGCAGGCATCAGAAGGTGGGTAATAACAAACTTCTCTGGGCTAAAGGAGCATGTTCTAACTCAATGAAAATAAACTAAGAACCTTGACAAAAGGTTAAACAAAATGCTAACTAGAATAACCAGCTTAGAGATGAACAGAAATGACTTGATGGAGCTGAAAAACACAGCACAGGACCTTCACAAAGCATACACAAGTTTCGATAGTCAAATCAATCAAGCAGAGGAAAGGATATCAGAGATTGAAGATCAACTCAATGAAATAAAATGAGAAGGCAAGATTAGATTTTAAAAAAAGAGTGAAAAGAAATAAACAAAGCCTCCAAGAAAAATGGGATTATGTGAAAACACCTAATCTTCATTTGATCAGTGTACCTGAATGTGACAGGCAGAATGAAACCAAGTTGGAAAACACTCTTCAGGATATTATCCAGGAGAACTTTCCCAATCTAGCAAGGCATTCAAATTCAGGAAATACAGAGAACACCACAAAGATATTCCTCAAGAAGAGCAACCCCAAGGCACATAATTGTCAGATTCACTGGGTTTGAAATGAAGGAAAAACTGCTAAGGGAAGCCAGAGAGAAAGGTCAGGTCACCCACAAAGGGAAGCCTATCAGACTCACAGTGGATCTCTCAGCAGAAACCCTACAAACCAGAAGAGAGTAGGGGCCAATATTCAACATCCTTAAAGAAAATAACTTTCAAACCAGAATTTCTTATCCAGCCAAACTAAGATTCCTAAGTAAAGGAGAAATAAAATCCTTTATGGACAAGCAATTGCTGAGAGATTTCATCACCATCAGGCCTGTCTTACAAGAGCTCCTGAAGGAAGCACCAAACATGGAAAGGAACAACCAGTACCAACCACTTCAAAAACATATCAAATGGTAAACACCATTGACACAATGAAGAAACTGCATCAAATAATGGGCAAAACTACCAGCTAGTAATAAAATGGCAGGATCAAATTTACACATAATAATATTAACCTTAAATGTAAATGGGCTAAATGCCCCAATCAAAAGATATAGACTGGCAAATTGGATAAAGAGTCCAGACCCATCAGTGTGCTTATGGGAGACCTATTTCAGGAGACCCATTTCATGTGCAAAGACACACATAGACTCAAAATAAAGGGATGGAGGAACATTTAAGCAGGGTTTGCAATCCTAGTCTCTGATAAAGCAGACTTAAACAAAGATCAAAAAAGAAAAAGAAGGGCATTACAGGATGATAAAGGGATTACTGCTACAAGAAGAGCTAACTATTCTAAATATATATGCACCCAATACAGTAGCACCCAGATACATAAATCAAGTTCTTAATGAACTACAAAGAGACTTAGGCTTCCACACAATAATAGTGGGAGACTTTAACACTCCACTGTCAATATTAGACAGATCAATGAGACAGAAAATTAACAAGGATATCTAGGACTTGAACTCAGATCTGGACCAAGTGGACCTAATAGACATCTACAGAACTCTCTACCCAAAATCCACAGAACATACATTCTTCTCAGCACCACATCACACTTACTCTAAAATTGACCACATAATGGAAAGTAAATCACTCTTCAGCAAATGCAAAAGAACACAAATCATAACAACCAGTCTCTCAGACCACAGTGCAATCAAATTAGATCTCAAGATTAAGAAACTCACTTAAAACTGCACAACTACATGGAAACTGAACAACCTGCTCCTGAATGACTACTGGATAAACAATGAAATGAAGGCAGAAATAAAGATGTTCTTCAAAACCAATGAGAACAAAGACACAAGGTATCAGAATCTCTGGGACACATTTAAAGGAGTGTCTAGAGGGAAATTTATAGCACTAAATGCCCACATGAGAAGCGAGAAAAGATCTAAAATCGACACCCTATCATCACAATTAAAAGAACTAGAGGACAAGATCAAACAAATTCAAAAGCTGGTAGACGACATGAAATAACTAAAATCAGTACAGAACTGACGGAGATATAGACACAAAAAATCCTTCAAAAAAATTAATGAATCCAGGAGCTGGTTTTTGGAAAAATCAACAAAATAGACAAAGCACTAGCCAGACTAATAAAAAAGAAAAGAATCAAATAGATGCAATAAAAAAATGATTAAGGGGATGTTACCACTGATCCCAAAAAAATGCCACTATCATCAGAGATTACTACAAACACCTCTATGCACAGAAACCAGTAAATCTGGAAGAAATAGATAAATTCCTGGACATTTACACCCTCCCAAGATCAAACCAGGAAGAAGTTGAATCCCTGAATAGACCAATAACAAGGTCTGAAGTTGAGGCAGCAATTAATAGCCTAACCAATCAAAGAAAGTCCAGGACCTGATGGGTTCACAGACAAATTCTACCAGATATGCAAAGAGGATCTGATACCATTCCTTCTCAAATTATTCCAGACAATACAAAAAGAGGAAATACTCCCTAACTCATTTTATGAGACCAACATCATGCTGATACCAAACCTGGCAGAGACACAACTAAAAAAGAAAATTTCATGCCAATATCCGTGGTGAAAATTGATGTGAAAATTGTCAATAAAATACTGGCAAACTGAATCCAACAGTACTTCAAAAAGCTTATCCTTCACAATCAAGTTGGCTTCATCCTGGGAATGCAAGGCTGGTTAAACATAGGCAAATCTATAAACATAATCCATTACATAAACAGAACCAAAGACAAAAACCACATAATTATCTCAGTAGATGCAGAGAAGGCCTTCCCCAAAATTCAATAGCCCTTTATGCTAAAAACTCTCAACAAACTAGGTATCAATGGAACATATCTCAAAATAATAAAAGCTATTTATGACAAACCCACAGCCAATATCATATTGAGTGGGCAAAAACTGGAAGCATTCCCTTTGAAAACTGGCACAAGACAAGGGTGCCCTCTCTCACTACTCCTATTCAACATAGTACAGAAATTCTGGCCACAGCAATCAGGCAAGGAAAAGAAATAAAGCATATTCAGTTAGAAAAAGAGGAAGTCAAATTGTCTGTATTTGCAAAAGATATGATTGTATATTTAGAAGACCCCATTGTCTCAGTCCAAAATCTCCTTAAGATGATAAGCAACTTCAGCGAAGTCTCAGGATACAAAATCAATGTGCAAAAATCACAAGCATTCCTATACACCAATATCAGACAAACAGAGAGCCAAATCAAGAGCAAACTCCCATTCACAATTTCTACAAAGAGAATAAAATACCTAGGAATACAAATAATGAGGGACATGAAGGATCTCTTTAAGAAGAACTACAAACCACTGCTCAAGGAATTAAGAGAGGATATAAACAGATAGAAAAACATTACATGCTCATGGGTAGGAAGAATCAATATCATGAAAATGGCCATACTGTCCGAAGTAATTTATAGATTCAATGCTATTCCTATCAAGCTACCATTGACCTTCTTCACAGAAGTGGGAAAAACCACCTTAAACTTCATATGAAACCAAAAAAGAGCCCACACAGCCAAGACAATCCTAAGCAAAAAGAACAAAGCTGGAGGCATCGAGCTATCTGACTTCAAACTATACTACAAGGCTACAGTAATCAAAACAGCATGGTAGTGGTGTCAAAAGAGAGATATAGAACAATGGAACACCAAAGAGACCTCAGACGTAATGTCACACATCTA
This sequence comes from Cacajao melanocephalus, assembly GCA_963573385.1. Lineage (NCBI taxonomy): Eukaryota > Metazoa > Chordata > Mammalia > Primates > Pitheciidae > Cacajao > Cacajao melanocephalus. Next base: position 59,809 of record CAUYLG010004588.1, read on the forward strand.
CAACCATCTGATCTTTGACAAGCCTGACAAAAACATGCAATGGGAAAAGGAATCTCTGTTTAATAAATGGTGTTGGGAAAACTGGCTAGCCATATGCAGAAAGGTGAAACTGGACCCCTTCCTTACACCTTATACAAAAGTTAACTCCAGATGGATTAAAGATTTAAACATAAGACCTAATACCATAAAAACCCTAAAAGAAAACCAAGGCAATACCATTCAAGACATAGGCATAGGCAAGGACTTCATGACTAAAACACCAAAAGCAATGGCAACAAAAGCCAAAAGAGAAAAATGAGATCTAGTTAAACTTAAGAGCTTCTGCACAACAAAAGAAACAACTATTAGAGTGAACCAGTAACCAACAGATTGAGGAAAAATTTTTGCAATATACCTGTCTGACCAAGGGCTAATATCCAGAAGCTATGAAGAACTTAAACAAATTTACCAGAATAAAAAAACAACCCCATCAAAAAGTAGGCAAATGATATGAACAGTCACTTTCCAAAAGAAGACATTTAGGCAGCCAACAAACATATGAAAAAATGCTCACCATCACTGGTCATTAGAGAAACGCAAATCAAAACCACATACCTATGTAACAATCCTGCATGATCTGCACATATACCCCAGAACTTAAAGTATAACAAAACAAAACAAAACAAAACAAAAATCCAGGTATTATTCAAACACTAGTCTAATTTCTCATGTGAAGGTGTCTTTATATGTGATTAACATTTGCAGTCAGTTGATGTTAAGTAAAAGATTTAGATTTGTATCACAGTAACTTACTTCAAGGTATACTACAAAGCTATAGTAACCAAAACAGCATAGTACTGACATAAAAATAGACATGTAGACTAAAGAAACAGAGAAAAGGAATCCAGAAACAAATCTGCACATTTAGATAGGAGAAATCAATTTCAAGAAGTCTGTTCTACAGCAAAGTGACTATAATAAATGATAATATATTGTATTATTGAAAATGTAAAGCGGATAGATGTTATATGTTCTTACGGTAAAAATGATAACTCTGTGGTTTAAAACATTTGTTATTACCTATATTTAACTATTCCATATTGTATATGCACTTCAAAACATGTTCTATGCCACAATATTTTTTGTTATCAAACCATTTTTAAAATAAGCAATAAATAAAATTTAAACTTTTTTAAAAATTGAATTAATCTCAATAATTTGAGTGGGCTTGTTCCAATAAGCTGAAGACCTTGAGAGCAAAAACATTTGATGTTTCCTAAAAAAAAAAAAAAAAAAAAAAATTCTGCCTCAGGATTGCAACATAGAAATCCAGTATAAGTTTTCAGCCTGCCCACATACCCTGCCAATTTTGGAGAATGTGTGTGTTGCACAAGTGGTGGGCGTATATGTATTGCATACAGTTGACCCTTGAACAATGTTGGAATTAGGGGTGTCAACCCCCATGAAGTCAAAAATTCATGGATAATTTTGACTCCCCCTAAACTTAACTACTAATAGTCTACGGTTGACCTGACAATAATCTTGTTAACACAAGTTTTGTATGTTATGTTTATTATATGTTGTATTCTTACAACATATAAGTAATCTAGGGGAAAATGCAGTTAAGAAAATCATAAGGATGAGAAAATATATGTACTAGTCATTAAGTAGAAGTGGATAATCATAAGGTCTTCATCCTTCTTGTCTTCACGCTGAGTTGATGAGGAGGAGAAAGAGGATGGGTTGGTCTGGCTATATTACAGCTGTAGCAGAGGTGAGAGAAAATCTCAGTATAAGTGAACCCATGCAGTTCAAACCCACAAGTTCAAGGGTCAACTCTATATATACACACACACACATATTTAAACTCTTTTTGAAAAAGGAATTATATGTGCTTTTAAAAAAATTATGTGTATATCTATATATATAGATATACATAAATATATACATATATATTTAACATTTTAAAAACATTTATGTCTTCTTTTTTTAAAAAAAATTATGTGTGTGCATATATAGGTGTGTATATTATGTATGTGTGTATGTATATGTTTCCTTTTTGTGGACAAATTAGATAAAATACTAATGAACAGTAAAGAGAAAGTCAAGGAGATCCTGATACTGTTGTTACAAACCTCCCTGAAAGTCTCTTTTCAGTTCTCTTTTCACATTCCCTTCTTATATGCTTACCACACACCGGGGCTCAAAACAATTAATATGTGCAAATTTAGTGGCTTAAAATAAAGTAGTCATTATTCTACAAATTGGGAGGTATAAAGTCTGAAATGGGTTTCACTGGGTTAAAGTCCAGGTGTTGGCAAGTCTGTATGTCTTTTAGAGGGTCTATTGGAGAATCCATTCTTTTGCCTCTTCCATCTTCTACAGGCCACTCTTGTATTCCTCAGTTCATGACACCTTCCTACATCCTTAAAGCTAGCAGAGAAGTATCATCTTCAAATCTCTCTGACTCTGATCCTCCTGACTCTGTCTTTCATTTATTTGATCCCCGGTGATTACACTGGGTCCAGCCTAATGATCCAGGATAATCTCTTCATCTCAGTCTGTGCTTTGATCCCCTCTGTAAAGCCTCATTTGCCAGATAAATAAACATATTCACAGATTCCGGGCATTAATAAGGGGACATTTTTTTGAGAAGAAATTATTCTGCCTGCCTTGCTATATGATAATGGTTTTAAAAGTTTAAATCTTACACTTAATAATGTTATTGTTAAGAAAGATTTTATGATACACAGCTCTATACAATGCAACATGGAAAAATATAAAATATTAATTGCAACACAGTTAAAGATCATGCAGTTTATAAAGTGGCAAAATGAACAACAACAACAAAAATCCAGTTTTCTATTGAGGACCAACAAGGAAAGAACAGCTCTCTACTCAACAGGTTTCAGTATTTGGGCCATCATTTAATCAAATATATTTGGTATCCTATAATCTCCTGTTTATCCAAGTATAGATTTTTATATTCTAAATGAAAGGACCTTGAGCTATTTTATAGATGTTACCCATTTTAACATTACTGAAATGGAAGAAACCAAGAACAATAACAGAAAACCACCCTGTCAACCTAGACTGTTACAGTGGATGAAAGTAACCTTCATTAAGATGAAACAAGGAGTACCTCAAAAAAATCAAAAGCTAAAAGACTTCATCACCAGCACACCTGCATTACAAGAACAACTAAATAAAGTTCTTCACTCTGAAGGAAATGATACCTAGAATTCTAATTAGAAACAAACAGCACGGAAAAAAAAATAAATATGTATGTGTGAATGCAGGTATGTGAGCATGGGAATGCAAATGTTTGAAGTAAAAACAGTAAGTATGTCTTATGGGCTTTATAACATAAATGGTTAGAATTTTAACATACGACAAAATCTAAAAAGGCTAGACTAAATATGATTGATCCATTCTACATTTATTGTCTGGGACATAGTAAAATTGATAATTTCAGATAGAGTATATTGTTACAGATACATTTTAGAGTTTCCAGAAAACCATTAAATGAATGATAATTAAAGTACAACAACAAAAAATTTAAGAGTGGAGAAATAAAGTAATTTCCAACCTTTTAAAATAATGGCTGCACTGATACAAGCTCTTTCCAGTCACATGTGAAAGTAGAAATTGATATGTATGCCTTCTACCACTTTGTATAATCACGTCTTCATTTTTGACATTAGGATAAATGGAAAATAATTTTTTATGAAGGTCTTAATTTATATTTCCCCATGACTAATGAGGCTTGATTTCATTTTTTCACATGTTTACTACTTTCATTCCTCCTCTTTCAAATTTCTTCATAAGTATTAAGCTCCATTTTTCATTTGGGGTATGAATTTATATGACTTTTTTGAATATCTTTCAGATATGTGGAATGCCAATTTGTTTTATCAATTGTGGCTTTTTATTTTGTCATCTGGATCTTTCAATAAACAAATTTTGTGACTGTAATGTAATAAAAACTTATTAACTATTACTTTATCCTTCCTAACCTGGTTTTTTAAGAATACCCTTCTTTATTCCATTGATTATTGTATTTTTTCTTATAGACATTTCTTTGCATGTAAATTTTCTTTGATTTCAGATGTTGTTAAGATCTTCATATTTTTAATACCTATCTATAAGTACATATATGGGTGTATATATATGTATATATGTGTGTGTGTGTGTATATATATATATATATATTAAAATATTCCACTTAGGTTTTCTTTAGAATTTATTTTGGTTGTCTCTATCAACATTTGTTCATTTAAATCAGCACAAAAAATAGTGTTATTTCTTTCAAACGTGGATATATATACACATATATATATATATTTTTTTCTATTGACCTGCATCTTTTGCAATCCTCCCATCCCTGTACTCTTCTTACTTTCTCAGCAAAGCTTTTTTAAAAATTTGTCCTGTTTTTCTGTGTCAATTTCCTTCCTCTGCTTCTTCTAGTTGTTTAGGCCGAAATAGCTTGGAGTCATTTTGAATACTCACTTTTTTTCACATTCACATGTAATTCATCAGGACATATGTCACCCTCTCAAATGCTAACACTCTAATCTGAGCCACAGTCATCTCTCACATGGAATAGTATAATGATCTCCTAATTAAAGTATGGCTTAGGCCTGGGAGGCAGAGGTTGAAGTGAGCCAAGATTGCACCTAGGGGACACTCTCTTAAAAAAAAAAAAACAGGGTGGGGGGGGCACTTCACGTATCTTTATTTTTAAGTTCTGCTCTAATTTTAGTTATTTCTTGTCTTCTGCTAGCTTTCGGATTCTTTGCTCTTGTTTCTTTAGTTCTTTTAATTGTGATGGTAGGATGTCAATTTGAGATCTTTCCAGCATTCTGATGTGGGCATTTAGTGCTATAAATTTCCCTCTTAACACTGTTTTAGCTGTGTCCCAGAAATTCTGGTACTTTTTCTCTTTGTTCTCATTGGTCTGAAAGAACTTTATTTCTGCCTTAATTTCATTATTTACCCAGGAGTCACTCAGAAGCAGGTTGTTCAGTTTCCATGTAGTGTGCGATTTTGAGTGAGTTTCTTATTCCTAAGTTCTAATTCGATTGTACTATGGTCTGAGAGACTGTTTGTTATAATTTCCATTCTTTTTTATTTGCTGAGGAGTGTTTTACTTCCAATTATGGGTCGATTTTAGAATAAGTGCCATGTGGCACTGAGAAGACACACCCATAGTCAGTATCATACTGAATTCGCAAAAGCTGGAAGCATTCACTTTGAAAACCAGCACAAGAGAAGGATGCCCTCTCTCACCACTCCTAGTCAACACAGTATTGGAAGTTTTCATCAGAGCAATCAGGCAAGATAAATAAATAATGGATATTCAAATAGGAAGAGAGGAAGACAAATTTTTTCTGTTTGCAGGTGACATGACTCGATTCTTAGAAAACCCCCTTGTCTCAGCCTAAAAACTCTCTAATCTGATAAGCAACTTCAGCAAAGTCTCAGAATACAAAATCAATCTGCAAAAATCACCAGCATTACTGTATATCAACAACAGACACACAGAGAGCCAAATCATGAATAAACTCCCATTCACAATTGCTAAAAAGAGAATAAAATTCCTAAAAATACAACTTACAAGGGACGTGGAGGAGCTCTTCAAGGAGAACTACAAACCTCTGCTCATGGAAAGAAGAAGAGAGGACACAAACAAATGGAAAAACATTCCATGCTCATGGATAGGAAGAATGAATATTGGGAAAATGGCCAGACGGTCCAAAGTAATTTATAGATTCCATGATATTCCCATCAAGTTACCATTGACTTTCTTTGCAGAATTAGAAAAATACTACTTTACATTTTATATGGAACCAAAAAGGAGCCTGTAGAGCAAAGGCTATTCTAAACAAAAAGAATAAAGCTGGAGGCATCATGCTACCTGACTTCAAACTATACCACAAGGCTACAATAACCAAAACAGTATGGTACTGGTACCTATATAGACCAATAGATAAGAATAGAGATCTCAGAAATAACACCACACATCTAAAATAATCTGATCTTCAACAAACCTGACAAAAGCAAGCAATGTGGAAAGGATTCCCTAGTTAATAAATGGTATTTGGAAAACTGGCTAGCCATATGCAGAAAACTAGAACTGGACGTTTTCCTTCCACCTTATGCAAAAATTAACTCAAGAAGAATTAAAGACTTAAATGTAAAACCCCAAACCATAAAAACCCAAGAAGAAAATCCTAAGCAATACCATTCAGGACATAGACATGGGCAAAGACCTCACGGGTAAAACACCAAAAGCAATTGCAACAAAAGCCAAAATTGACAAATGGGATCTAATTAAACTAAAGAGCTTCTTCATAGCAAAAGAAACTATCATCAGTGTGAACAGGCAACCTACAGGATGGGAAAAAATTTTTACAATCTACCAATCTGACAAAGACTTAATATCCAGAATCTACAAGGAACTTAAATTTATAAGAAAAAAAAAACATCAAAAAGTGTGCAAAGGAGGATATGAACAGATACTTCTCAAAATAAGACATTTACACAACCAAGAAACATATGAGAAAAAGTTAATCATCACTGGTCATTAGAGAAATGCAAATCAAAACCACAATGATATACCATCTCATGCCAATCAGAATGGCAATTATTAAAAAGTTAAGAAACAATAGATGCTGGCAAGGCTGTGGAGAAATAGGAATGCTTTTACACTGTTAGTGAGAGTGTAAATTAGTTCAACCATTGTGGAAGACAGTGTGGAGATTCCTCAGGGTTCTAGAACCAGAAATACCATTTCACCCAGCAATCCCATTACTGAGTATATACTCAAAGGATTATACATCATTCTACTATAAAAACACATGCACACTCACATTTTTTGCAACACTATTTCCAATAGCAAAGACTTGGAACCAACCCACATGCCCATCGATGATAGAATGGATAAAGAAAATGTGGCACATATACACCATGGAATACTATGCAGCCAGAAAAAATGAGTTCATGTCCTTATAAGTGAGAACATGCAGTGTTTAGTTTAATGTTCCTGTGTTAGTTTGCTGAGAATGGTGACTTCCGACTTCATCCATGTCCCTGCAAAGGACATGAACTCATTCTTACTGTATATACCCAGTAGAATATTTAATTCATATGGTCAATGAGTTTTAGCTATTTTGATCATGAATGAAGTCCAGTAGCCAAAACAGTGTGAAGAATATATTCAATGCACAATAAAAATTTATTGCAAGAACAGAATCCAACAAAATTGTATTACTTTCTCTTTATTATAGGAGTTTTATATTTTTATGATAGTATTTTTTGAATGTATGAATTTTTCATCTAGAATTCTTCTTTATCCTTATTGTTATAGTTTCTGAACATTGTAAAACCTGAAACTTCTCTATCATGGGACCACTTACATTATTAATGTCACGGAAGTCCCCAAGGAGCTTTACTTTATGCAGGTTGTATCAAATGATATTATTGTATTAAAAATTAATACAATAATACTGATTAATACTGAATTAATTAATACAATTAATACTTAAAAATTTTTAAAATACCAATTTTCCTAGTAAGTCACTAAATTTTTAAAATAGTAATATAATATACATAAATATTAACAAAAGTAACATTTTGATGATAGTGATTATTCTGCAAAGCAAAAGTAAGTTTAGTGAGAAGATTTGTGTTGCTTTGTATTTTTGTGAAACTCTTTAATGATTGGCTTAGAAGACAACTGAATATACCACTCTTCTTTATATTCAGAAAATATCAGTCTGTTGCGATACGTTGTTCTGGTTGAAGTATATGAAGAAGATCCAGCTATGTACAGGTAAGTGCTTGAAAACAAACTGAGGCTCTCTCGGACCCACAAAAACATTCTTGGGTTCCTCCAACATGCTTCAGACCACATTATAACACCCACTAATGTACAGGTTTAATTTTAGAACAAATTATAAATAAATGCAAAATACTTTTTGAAACAGGGAACTAAAGTGAACAAACTTTTTGAGGGGGAGTATCCACATTAATGAGTTAGACAAAAATTGTTCCTAGTTGGAAAATAAATGATATCTTTAAGAATCAAATATAATGTTATGGCCACTGAAAGGTAGGGACTATCCCCAATTGTTTTGTGTTGGTTTATTTGTTTTCTAAAGAAGTTTTGTTGGTAGAAATACATTGAGTTTTCAAACCTGGGTTTGAATCCATGTCAACCACTCATTGTATGCACTTGGCCACTTTAGCACCTTTTAAGCTCAGTTTGCTTATAAACAGCCGGGGAAATTTCAATGGAGCTGACAAAATTTAAAGTGCTTGCTGTTGAGAGTGTTGGAAATGATGTATGGTACGTTCTTAACACGTCTGACACATGGTGATTGCTCAGTAAATGGTGGCTGTGATATTTTTAAAATAATATGTATTGGTATATTTCAGTATTTTTCACTATATGATAATACTTAGAAAGATGAATGAGGTTCAGGTAATTAGAAAGGATAACCTCCATAAGGGAGATTAATTATTTTTCAAGCATAGTTCTATTTATGTCATCGTGAAACCAATCAACTTAGCTATGTAGAATAGTAATGTTATTTTTGGGGACAACCAACTTATGACTCATTACTGCAGTTACAATAACGTTTTATTTTTGATAAAAAAAAATTCCAGGAATAGTATATAACCTTATGGAAGTTATTATTTCTATTGACTTGAACCTTATTCAAAATATAAATCTCCATAATTTATATTGTAAAGGTTATAGTGTTTGTCACATAACTTGGAAAATGTTAATATATTTAAGAAATATATTTAAGAAATCACAATATATTTAAGAAAAAATCTTGAATTCTTAATCTTATTCATTTTAGTCACTGCCCTAACATAACTCCTGACATTTAATATTAATACTTTATCCCCACAAAATGACTTAGCAGCCTTAAAATGTCCAATATTGCACTTTGTTATTTGGGTTGAAGTTTAGATCTATTTAGGAAGTAGGCAGCATGAAAGACTGCTTTTTCACAATTTGCTTCTTTCATTGCATGTTTACCTCTAAAAAGAGATTATTACAGCTCGCAATAGACATTGCAGTTAAAAATATAAATATAAATTGCTATTTTTACTAATAAGAATAATATTTCTGTCAATTTGATAAATAATTTGGTTTCCATTTTTTTGGTGTTCTGAAAATCTAAACTCAGAAAAAAAAATTAAGTTCAGGAGGGTGACTATTGCAAACTATAAAGTGGCGCATATTTCATGACAGCAAGAACAGAATATTTTTAATATTGCCACCTGACACATAAAAATGACAAATGTTTAAAATGATAGATATGGTAATTGTCCCAATTAGATCATTATATCATCTACATGGATTAAAAACCACATTGTACCCTACAAATATGTACAATTATTATGCCAATTATAAATTTTAAAATAAAATTAAAAAAATATTTTTCCTGAAGAATATTACTTCAATAAATTACAGACATAGAGGGAAAAAAGTAATTTCATATTTCACATAGTGCTGTCTTTAAATGTCTTTAAATTTTTAAGAGGCACTGTTTAGCTAAACAATGCATTTTAATTACAATTTATATTAAGTATAAAGAAAATAGTCTGATAATATTTATGTATTAATCACACTATCCTATTCTATAATTTTTTGCTTATATACAGGTAACAAATATGCAAGTGTGAATTAAAACTAAGAAATTAAATAAAAGGGAAATAGCCTTCTCAAACCAAGATGAAGGCAGGAAAAAGTAAATTTTAAATTAATACATAAAGAGAGTGAAGAAGTAATAAATTTGCAATTAAAATTAAATTCTAAGATCCTAACTAGGTGAATCAAAGAGTGAAATATAAATAGGCATATAACACAATGTATTTGATTTGAAATTCTATTGAGGACCTCAACAATTATAATCTTAGTAACAGGATGTCAAGCCTGTAGATTAAAGTTTTCATTATGTGGTGTACTCTTAGAAAATGTAGAATAATACCTAGAAAGCAACCTTTACAAGGAGGTAATGTTATCTATAAAAGGATGACAGCTTCCTCAAGAATATTATCTACCCACTTCCCAACCTGAAGTCCCAACATTTAAGGTGATGTGACAATTTATATGTCAGAAAGAAAAAATCACATTAAACAATTTTCTAAATGAGAGGGCTTCCAACTAGGAAATTATAGGAATGAGAGAGAGTGTAAGTAACTTTGAGTGTAATGATAATATTTCAAGGATATATTGTTATTTCTTTTTATGCAGGAAGAACAATATCTCTTTTAGAGACATGGAAGCTTGACGGGGAAAAAAAAGGCTGGGAGATTTTGGAATCATGTAAATGGCATCCTATAAATAAATCAATGGAGGCCCAAAGGAGTGTTTCCATCCCTTTGCTCTTACCCATTGTTTTCTTTCCCATAGAGTTAGTGCAGAATCCACATTCTCATATTTCATTATTTCATCCTTTTATTATAGTCTCAGAGGCATCATTTTTTGGTCAGATGACTTTGATCTCACAGATAGGTGCTATATCCTCACTTCAGAAAACTTATTTGCTTATTCCTTACTGGCTGTTTTTTCTCCCTTAACCACACTCTAAAATAAAGTAAAAATGAATACATATACAAAAATTCAGAAACACCACAAATTATTAAATAACTGAAAATAATGAGCAGAAATTTAACAATTTTACCAACTATAGGAGCATTTGATACAATCGATTCAAGCCCTAATACTTAGTATACTAAGATTCTCCCTAGTCCCCAAATAGCAAAATCCTTTAGTATAGTGATGGTCCATTCCATTTTATACCTCCATCATGTGGCAAAATACTTGATTTAATACACTGTTACCATTGAATATATATTATGTTAAAAGATAAAAAAACCACAAAAGGGAAACTGTCTATGGTGTTGTCATGGCAACAAATAAAATAATTCAAAGTGGTAAATTCATTTCTCTGTGGTGATGTCTTCATGGGAAAAAATTTCAGGAGTATATAATTCCTCTTTGGCAAGAAATCACTTACTTATTTGATGAACTAACATGTGTGGCCTAAAAATAGTATTTTCCTTTCTTTCTTCAGTGTATGTGTTGTTTGTTGTTGTTGCTTTTTTTGTTTTCTCAAGTTCTAATAAATTTCTTGAGAGGTAAATAATATTAGGATAATTGGAGCTCATAAAAGTATATTGATTGAAAGAATAACATAATGTTAATCAAGTAGTTTTAACTACATACTTACAAACAATTCTTCTAATTTAATAGATATTTTTCATTTCTTCATGTATCTTGCAAATGTAAAAGGGGAAAAAGATACACTATTCAATGAACAGTTTCTTCAGCTTGAAAAATTTATGGGACCTTTTTCACATTAAAAAAGAATTCCAGCTGATCCAAGTATCAACTTAAATTACATTATGATATAAATTAAATACTTAAAAACATAAATCTTGGGATGAACTCTAATTTATTTTTTGAATTTATAAAACCAAACAGAATTTATAACTTAAGCACAAGCAAATTACAAACCCATAAAATTAAAATTAACAACATAAATTTGAGATAATAGAACATGTGTTGTTAACAGTAAATTTCCAACCTCAATTAAAATATGATTTGAATGCTGTGATAAAGTTTTGTGTTAAGTTTCACTTGCCTAGTCAACCCTAAGCCATGCAATGACTCAATTTCTCCTTTTACTCACATTAAGATGCTACAAAACTTTTCTTTCCATAGTGTCACAGGCATGTAATTTGGGACCCACTTGAACAAGTATACTGCATATGTAGCTTCTCTATCTCATTTGTTCATTAATTTCTCATCATATGTCTTGGAGCCAACAATATCATAAGCCCAAAGGCAAACATGGCACTGAAATAATAGATCTGTATTGGTCTTACATTAATAAAGAATATGCTTATATAAGGCTATTATCAAATTATTATCAAAATAGAAAGATAAAATGAAAATTAAAATTTTAGTAGAGAACTTGTAGAATGTAAAGAAAACCAATACTTTCAAAAATCTTTCTGTGTCTGTAGCAGCAAGTTTGAGAAACACTGTGTAGTAAACATGGAGAAAAATATTTTTCATAAATCACTTGCTAAGAACCTTTTTAATTTCACCAGAGAACATTTTTAAGTTTATTAATTAGAAACTTGAACACATATTTTCCAGAAAAAAAGATGATAATATAGTTTTGCACCCAGACCTTTACAACACAATTTGATTTACATTGTAATACAGCTGAAAACTCTATTTTTAATAGACAGTAGAAATTACTTCAGTAAAGTCTCTTTTATTTTTAATATATGAATATAAATTATGTACATTCCTTCACAGTAGTTTCTGGAAGTATTGTAATAAGAGTAATTAAACAAAGGCTCAAGAGTACTATTTGACAGGATCTTATCAAAATTAATGTTGAATGCAGGTACCCGAGGAAAAGTAGATGTAATTATTGAAGTAGAAGATACATAACTTCTGTCAAAATGCTGAAAGGGATTCTGGTTAAATTTGGAGCCTTAAAATGTTTATAGTAGTGATCCTTAATTATGTCTAATTTACTTAGAAGGTTAAGTCTCAACTCGGTAATCTCAGCACTTTGGTAGGCTGAGGCAGACAAATCACATGAGCTCAGGGGTTTGAGACCAGCCTGGGCAAAATGGTGAAACCCTGTCTCTACACAAATACAAAAAAAAAAAAAAAAAAAAAAAAAAGAGCCAGGAGTAGTGATGTGCCCCTGTAATCCCAGCTACACAGGAGGCTGAGTTGGGAGGATCACCTGAGCTTAGGCGGTTGAGGCTGGGCTGCAGTGAGCCCTGATCCTGCTACTGCAGTGTAGCCTGGGCAACAGAGTGAGAGACTGCCTTAAAAAAAAAAAAAGAAAAAAAGAAAGAAAAAAGAAAGATTTTTTTTCCCTAAAACTAGCCTGAAGCTTGTTATCTATTGCTTGTTATCTATTATTGAGTTCTTATTTTAATCCCCACCCCCCCAAAAAAATTAGTACATGCCATTTTTTCTTAGTCATCTCCTCACAGCACAAGGGAAACTTCACTCTTTCAGACATCTCAAATATCTCTGGTGTTTTTCTTTTCTAAAGCAAAACATGTTTATTACAAAAATATACCATAACATAGATAATCATATCTATAACATAGTGGAATTCTAGTATTATATCAATCTTACCATTATGCCCTAAGGCATGCCAACATGGAACATTTAGTATCTTTTTTTTTCTTGATCTCAAATTCAGGGTGCTTCAGGTAAGGCTTCCACAAGTCATCAAAACTATGTAAAATTGAATTCACATTTGTAGTAATAAAATTACTACATCACATTTTTTTTACTGGCTCTTGTTCTCAGGAGCTTTGCAGAAACTCTGTACCTTTGCAACTGTCCTCACTGTTTTATTGTTTTTGATTTTTTTTGTGGTTGTTGTTGTTATTGTTTTTAACTCAGGAGACTTTGCATGTGTTCACAAATAAATTCAAGAAACTGCTACCTCAGGCAGGGAGATAACGATGCCACCTCTAAACCAACATGTCAGAAGGGGAGCTCTGCAACTGCCTCCCCAAACAAAGTTAGGTGAGTGGTGTAGTTAGCCAAGGAACAAGATCAGCACATTCTTTCAGGATAGCATCCTATTTTTCCTGAAATTTGTACCAAAATATTTTTAGTCCTTTAAAAATATACCAAATTAGTTTTAATAAAAAAATCCATGAGTTACTTAATATAGTCTATTGGTAAATATTTTTAGAAATTCATGATAATTTTATAATAAAATTTTATGGTATACGGGGTGTGTGTGTGTGTGTGTGTGTGCATGTGTGTAAGTGATTGTTTCCTTAGGATAATTTCCTACTAATAAATTTGTGGCCCAAAAGGTCTGAACATTTCTACATTTCTTAATTAAGGTCACAAAACTTCTTTCTAGAAAAATATAAACATAGTCATGAATGGAAATTAGCATAGTGGCTACCTTCTATGTGACCAATATGTAGGCATTACACAAAGAATATTATATGCCTGGTTTTCTTACTTCATACGATAGCCCTATTAAATAAGTAGACTTTGTTATTAATACTCAAGGGAATAAGAAAATAAGGCTTTAATTGTTTAGGTAACATAAATGTATTGTAAAAGAAAATTATACATATTTATCTATGTTAATTCTTCCCATCAAAATATGTTTGATGATTTCCCATCAAATATATCAATTCTTCCCATCAAAATAATTATTTCCATCAAATATGTTTTGATCAAATATATCATTGATATATTGACGTATCAAATGTATTTCTATCAACAGTTCTTGGACTATGCACCTTTTCAACAGTGGATCTTATATTTTTTAAGGGCTAATATAAGTGAAAAGCCATGTCTTATTATTTCAAAGGCTGAAGATTTATATATCTTCATTTATAGTTGCCTTTTTCTGTCTTAATCACCTCTTCCACTTGGACATCCATAGAGTTCTTATGAATTTACAGCTATTATGTATAAACTATTAATATTTTATTTGACCTGTGGGCTAAAAATGTTCATTTTCCTGTACTGTGAATTAAAGAAAAATCATGTATAATTTAAAAACCAGGAGCTGTTCATCTAAATCTAAAATTAAATAGAAAAACAAGGAAATTAATTCTAAATAATTCATATGGAAAGAAAATGTATAATATGGAAAGAAAATGTATAAAAAAGTTCACTTTGTAGATAAAATAAAATTGAAATTAAATTACCTGGACTTCTTAGTCCAAATAATACTTTTATAACTGGTTATTGGATATATTTTTATAGATTTTTAATATTTATTTCAAAGTATTTTAAGGAAGTATATTAAAGTTTTCTTAATCTTTTAACACTTTTTCATTTGTTTCATGGTTTTGTCTCTCTCACAAAAATCAGATTAACAACTTCCTAATGTATTTGGCCAATACAACTATTCTGAAAAAGTTGGTTACAAAACAGCTTAACTAAATGAATATCATTTTCAGTTTAATGTCATTGTTGATGCTGATGTATATTTAGTGAGAATCTATGCAGAAATTCTCACAGGATATAATGTAGATCAGACAAAAAGTAAAAGATAATTTAAATAGCTTGATCTTATTTTGTATTATCTTCCGAATTTAATAGTCACTACTTTTTCCAACACATATCTGATTTGCAGGCCTATATCTTAAAAAGGGTTTAAGTCCAGTCAGGCAGTAATAAAAGTTCTTAGGATATTTTACATCTTAGCCTAGAAAACTGCATCCCACTAGACTAGTCATTCACTAGAGTCATAAATTCTTTTAGGCGCATTTGTAAGAAGGAGAGCTAGGATGAATGTTTTTCTTTTCTGTATTATTATTCACATTTTGCAAAAGAGAATTTGAGTTTTCTTTTGGTTGATTTTATTACACTTAGGAAAGTTGCAGTGAATCCTGTTCTTCATACAATTGATTTGTGAAGAGAGGTATAGAGTTCACGTAAGGAGAGAATAGCTCATAAATCTTGATAAGTCTGAACATGAAACAAATGTATAAAAACAAATAAGTCTACCAGAATCCAGTCTTTTATTTTCATAATAATATGCATGTGTATCTTTTTAATTTGTGAGAGATGGATTCAGAAGTATCTTAAAATGTAACTTCACAAGAACATTTATTATAAGTATTTTCTCAGAGGAAAAAAAATAGAGCTGTAATAATCCTGATCTTATGTCAAGTCACTCTCTGAAAATATTGAGTTCATATTGTTTATTAATTATTAAAATGCATAGTTTGGGCAACAGGTTATAACAACAAAAAGAAAGAGAATGGCATTTAAAGTAACTCCTTGTGTGGCTATTGCACTCTTGACTCAGTTGCAACCTACTATTTGTCTGTAGGGGCAGGTGAAGAAAAGGTTGCACTCACCTGATACTACAAGCCTTAATTTGCCCTTTTACACCTCTCTCACCTTGAAAATTCATCTTTCTCTCCAACTCTTAGCTAAATCCATCTGTTGCAAGTAAGTTTCTCCCACAGGTCTGATTTCTCAGGGAATGTTCCTTTCTCTGAAACCCAGTAAAATTGTAACAATTTCAGGGTAACGAAGGAGGCTCTCTTTTGTGAATGCTATTGTTATTTACTATATAAGCAAATTAATGTAATATGAAGCCCACATATTCTTGTATTGCAACAGATCTGGAATCTAATTCCTGTTCTTTTCCTTATTAGTCTTGTGACATAACATATCACAAAATTCATATTAGACTCTGCTAAGATATCTAGATGTTGTGGATAAAAATCCTTGTGTTTTTGGTTTGTGGCAACTTTTATATTTGCATGTTATTTCACCACTGAAATTATATTTAATTTCTAGATAGACTATCTGAATCACCAAAAGGGAGACAGCCAGAGGATACAGAGCAGTAGTGCACAGGTTCCATTTCTAGCTATGGCTCTGGTCCAAGCCCCAATGGATTCATGAGTTGGGTTAGTCTGTTATATAAAGCTTTCAGAACTCCTTTTGCCTAGACCACTGGCAAGCTTAAGAACAACACTAAAAGCTTCACTAATGGGTTTCTTGGCCTATTGTCCACAGTCTTTCCTCTAATCATGGCTTTTGAAATACTATGACTCTAATGGTGAAGAGACAGCAAAAAGAGCTGTCTCCAAGGAAAAACTTTACAAAGACAAAAGGGAAAATCAATGCTCCCCAACTCATAGAGTCTCAAAGTCACATGTTCCCAGTCTTCTTAGGGTAGGGTCCTTTCTTTGTTGTAATTATACAGACAGTAATGTGTTTGTAGATGGAACTCTAAATTACATGCCCAGTGGTCAATAATCATGTTTTTGAAAAGTTCCAATTTTACGCAAAGTACAAATTCTATAGTCTAGGATGTTGAATCCTAGATAAGATAGGTTATTTTACACAAAAATGTACAAACTGGAACAAAATTTAAAATTGTGTTAAATATTGTAAAATAAATAACTAGATTCAGGGGGAGAGAAAAAACAGGGAGACCCTCTATTGGGAAATAGGTGTAATCCCCTCTGAGCAAGAGATTTAACAGAAAACTAAGCAGGGAGATAGAAACACAAAACCACAAAACAGAGAATAAATATAATCAAGAACTTTCTAGAACCTTAATCAAATTATATCCTTGTATTACCTACCCTAATGAGCACAACTATGGGTCTAGGAAAAGAAAAAGAGAAGCTTAACAGCATCAGTCTTCTTTTCCTCTTTCATCTTTTGCGGTTTCTGCTTCCCAGATGACTTCCTTTCCCCTTGAAACAAACAGCAACACTACTGCTCCTCACTTCGCTGCATCATTTTCTTCTTCAAATATTTTTTAATATCTTGAGTTTCCCAAGGCAAGTGTATAGTTTTCAATATTTCAGCAGAGATAATTTTCATACTGTTGACCCCAAATTAAAAATTCTGTCCATGATTTTTCTGAGTTATAGATCAATTTAGCTAACTTTCAACTTGCCATTTTGATTTGCTATCAAGAAAACCTCAGAATATTAACATGTAAGAAAATAAAAGTATAAATTTCTATTCCACCCTATAAGAAAATCTTTTCTCTTTTACAGTAATGATACCATTAAATATCCAGTCAATCAATCCAAAAATCTAAGTCCAGGCTCTACAGTCACCATCTTGCCCAAGTCAACGCCAAATGTTTCTTAAGCTGTTGTAATTGCCTTCTAACATAGGGATCCACTTCTACTCTTACCATTCCTCAGTTTATTCTCCCAACAGTACTGCATATATAGCTTGAAGTAATAATTGGATTATGTCACTTGTAGCAGAAGTCACTAGTTTTCCAATGACATTCATTTTACTTTTGCTAATGATAGAACCACTAGGTTTGTGTTAGACACATGGTCTCCCAACTAAGGATTATGTGTTCCATCTTTTTTTGCAGGTTATTATAACATATGACTACATATGACTGGTATTGTCCAATTAGAGGGCAGTGAAGTGATGTCTGCTACTTCAGGGTGCAATTAAAAGAAACGTGGGCTGGGTGTGGTGGCTCACACCTGTAATCCCAGCACTTTGGTAGGCTGAGGCAGGTGGATCATGACGTCAGGAGTTTGACACCAGCCTGGTCAATATGGTAAAACTCCATCTCTATTAAAAATACAAAAATTAGCTGGGTGTGGTGGCACATGCCTATAGCCCCAGTTGCTTGGGAGACTGAGGCAGGAGAATCACTTGAACCTGGGAAGCAGAGGTTGCAGTGAGGCAAGATTGCGCCACTGCATTCCAGCCTGGTGACAGAGTGAGACTCTGTCTCAAAAAAGAAACGTGACACATTACCCCATTGGCCTTTACTCACTGGCAGGGAAGTATTATTTCCTACAGTTGACCCAAGATGGAAGCCATCTTTTGGGAATTACAATTTTTTGGAGCCTCAGCACCCATCTATCTCTGGACTGTTGCAATGAGACCAAACAACAACAAAAATTAGAATTTTGTAAAACGATTGCATATTTGATTACTTTGTTATATTAGTTAGTCTAAATTCTAACTGTGGTAGATTGTATTTTCTTAAAAATAACCACAATACAATGTTCTATTGCACAGTCATTTACAACATGACCTTGACAATTCTCCTAACAAGAGGTGGGGTCTGTGTTGCCTTCTCTTTAATTCTGGAGGTCTTAAGTCCATATCTTATGCTATTTGACTTCTAAGGCCAGGTCATCAAATCAAATTTGACATGGTTCTATTGGGATACTTACTCTTGGCACCCAGCCACCATGCTGTGACAAAGCCTAAATTAGCCCACACTGAGAGATCACAATGAGGAGACCTTGAGACTATAAGAAGGGAGACAGAGAGAGCTCCAGTACATCTGCTGTTCCAGCTCCAGCTACACCCAACTGCCAGTGCAGGATAAGCCCCAAGTTCAATTAGCTGCTATTGTCCCATAGCAGCCTCACAATGATCTCAATTTGCAGTAAAGTTTATCTCAACGAGATTTGTGGTTGTGGCTTCTACCTAATTGAGTGAGCAGCAATAAAACTCAAAGAATGGCTATAAACGATTCTGGTAGAACCCTTGCAAGATTAGACTGAAAGGAACAAAGACAGTACAAAATGAAAACAGGCATTTAAACTCCTAAACTTTTATGGTAAGAAAACTACTCAGGAGCAAGCAGAAGCTATGTTTTATGGAAAATGAAAGATGCTTCACAAGGTAGAAAAAAGATCCAAAGGAAGGAAACTATACACCATTAATAATAACTCCTGGGAAGTAGCGCTGTGACCCAGTCAATAAATTAGTAATATTTTTTAGCTGGATTTAAAGATTGCTATGGATAAGTCACTGGGCTTCCTATTTACCCACCCCCTTCAATGACTCTTGTAAGTAGCCTATGTCTGTCCAACCAATAAATTTTGGGTATTTTGAGGGAATAGAGCTTGCCTCTTTATTTCCTATACCTTTATGTCAAAGGAGAGCTGTGCCCAAGGAGACACACCCAAGGAACAGGGGTTTCTTGGACAGTGTGATTATATATAGAAAGTGGGAGAAATGTAAATAACTGGTTGTCAGAAGAGAGTATAGTACCAAAATTATTTACTATTCCTTCCATTGAGAAATACAGTCTATGCCTCTATCTGAAATATGGACTCTGTACACATAATTAACAGTGTACAATAGAAATGATGTGCCAATTCCCAGAATGAGTATAAAAGAAACTGATAGTTTCTACTTTCTGTCTCCCGGGATGCTCACCTTATGTCCAGCTACCTTGTTGTCAAGCCCAGAAAGTGCAGCAGAGAAGCTTTTCTGAAGAAAAGGAAAGGAACAACGGCTCCTGACCCTCAGCACCAGCTGAGTTTCCAGTCAACTACATTAACTGGCACCCATGCAAGAGAGATTCTTTTTTCAAGTGGATCTTCCAGCTCCCAGTTGAGCTGAGGCAGATGATGTGGTGAAGCAAAGATAAGCCTTCATTTCACCAAACTGCAGATTGGTGAGCCAAGGAAAATACTGTTTTATGCCAAAAAGCTTGGGGTGGTCTGTTAAATAACAAGAACTCTAATTATCTGTAATTTACTTTCTTGTAACCCTCCCAAGATTTCCCAGTAAATTAAAAAACAAACAGAAGCTCAGATTACTTATCAGAGACTAATAGGTCCTTCCTGATCTCTGGCCACATTTCCAACCTAATTTCCTTCTGCATTCACCATTTCTTACTATTCAGCAGGTGTGTGAAGTTTATGTTCCTCAAATCAATTCAATCTTCTCCAAACTCAAAAGCTTTGTTTTCACTAGATTTCTCTATTTTTTTTTTTTTACTTAAATTTGCTCCTCTTGCAGTCTTTACCTTATACAGTGCCCACTTTTAATTAATTTATTTTTTTGACAGGATCTCACTCTGTCGCCTGGGCTGGAATGCATTGGCACAATATTGGCTCACTGTAACCTCCACCTACCAAGCTCAAGTGATCCTCCCACCTCAGACTCCCGAGTAGCTGAGAATACAAGCACATGCCATCAAGTCTGGCTAATTTTTGTACTTGTTTTTTTTGTTGTTGTTGTTATGGAATAGACAGAGTCTCACCATGTTGCTCAGGCTGGTATTGAACTCCTGGGCTCAACCAATCTGCTTGTCTCTGCTTCCCAAAGTGCTAGGATTACAAATGTATACCACTGCACCTGACCTACTTTTAATTTTTTACAACACTTATTACTATTATAATTAACTAAATTTTTCTCTTATTTATTATCTGTCTCTATTACTGGAAGTTAATGTCTATGTACCCGAGACATTATCTGTCTATTCTCTCCAAATTCCCTAAAGCCATGTGTGACATGTTAAGTGCTAAAAATACATGAATTAAATACTGAATGAGAAGCAAACAAAATAATTTATATTTGTTTCTCATCTATTAGTCACATTTTCCTGTCACCTGGTGACATTGATATCTTACATAAACTTAACAGTAAAATTGGAAAATTCCAGAATTTTTCTTGTGACCACATTTCCGTACGTTTCTGCAGGCCAAAGTAAAAAGTACTATTTATGGCAATGATGAGTTGGGTTCTACTATGTATATAATTTTTAGACAGAACTTAAATTGGATGGATTATATATGAGGAATTTTGCTTTTTTTTCCTCTGTATTTTAGGAAAAGGGAAACTAGGCACCTTTGAAGGTACCATAATCAAGATAGTGTGGAATTGGCATAAGATGGAAGTATAAGTGAATAAAACAAAGTAGAGTCAAGAACTATTTAGTTTCCACAAATTTTCTCTGGTTCATGAAGTTAGATAGTTGGTTTAGTGAATAGACAATTTTTTAAAAGCACATTGGAAGAGATGTTGAATCACATGGGCTATATTTAGACTTTAGTTAACTTGGTAAATGACTTTGAACAAATTGTAGATATTTATCCCCTACTACTGCATCATTCTCTCGCATCAGTTGAGCCCAGGACCTGGCCTTTTTGCAAAACACCTAAATTTATGATATTTTTTCTGTTTCCTCTTTAGCTGCTGCACATTCCTTCAAGACTACCTGATTCCAGAACAACTTTATAAGAATCAAATTTCGCCCCCAAAAAATTATAAATAGACTCATTCCTTTCTCTATTGTGTTAGCTAATATTCATTGAATGCATACATTTTGAGAACTATTTGAATTTCTTTAGTTCTATTAATAAGATGAATATATTTTCCTCCATGATGTTGCTAGAATATTAACAAAGAAACTGAAGCATGATGAGGTTAGGTACTATAGCTCAGGAAATCCACAAGTTTAAATGTAACTAAGTTGGAATTTCTAAATTTTGTTTTAATAAATCTAAACTTCTTATCTGATAAATACATTGCTGCATTTAATTTTTTTTCAGCATATCTGCACCTATATAAACCATAGCCAAAATAAATTAAAATGTACAAAAGTGATTTCATTATTTTCTCCCAAAATAAAAAAATGTTTGTCTCTTTTGCTGCATTTATTATGAGCTTAAATGAACATTGTCTTAGCCAAAAATCTTGAAATTCTTCTTTTATTACCTTCATATTCAAGTCTGTCAGTAATTTTTAAAATTGTTTTTTCTTACTAAATCCCCAATCTATTCAATACAAAGTATCTTCAGATTGTCCTTAGTTCAAGTACCTGTCATTATTTGTGAGAATTTCTTTATCATACTCTAAGTTAGTTTTCTCATATTTTCTGATATCTGGGTCTATTTTGGGCACTGTTGTAATAGTAATCTACCTAATAATCAAATTTGATCACACTATTAAGGCTACATATAATTATTCAATGCTTCTCCACAGTACCTTGAACAGTTAACTTATTTTTAATTACTCTGTCCCTCTATTAAAGGGTGAGCTCTTTGAAGGCAAATCTTGCCTTTAATATGCCATCCTAGTACTTGATAATAATAAAACAACTAAAAGTTTATTAACGCAACTTAAAAAATGAAGAGGATACATGAATATAAACGCCAATATAAACAGTGCAACAATTGAAAGCATCTGTGTGGCTTATGTTTTCACTACATTTTTATGCTATTTTGGCAGTATCTGAGGAAAAATACAAAATAAAATAAAATGTTCACATTAATTCATAATGAATATATTTAAAAAATTAATGCTGCAAGACTTATTTATTTGACTAAATATATTTGTACACAACCTGAGAGCATATCAGATGCTAAAGTTAGCCCAAATTGAAAATTTAAAAATTATTTGAATGTTAAAATCAATGAGTAACAATACTGATTAAACATTCTCATATAATCACTACTAGCAAAATAGTATTTAAAGTTGAGGAAGAAAGTTGTGTTTGTAAAACAAGTCAGAAAATAATGTAAATTTAATAGATTTGACAAGCAGTTCATAAAAAAATTACACTTTTAGAAGAACCAGATATTATATTAATTTAAGAAAAACTCAATCGGTTTTACCCATTTGGAAGAATTGGTAGAGGAAATTAGTTATTGCAGTTGTAAAACAGATATTCAAATTGGCTACTTGCTTTTAATTAACACAGATCTGAGGACTTTTTTTGTTATGTTTATTTGTTTGTTGCTTTCTTGATTTATTTCTTTCTTTGCTTCTTTGTTTCTTCATTTTCTGTCCTTCTTACTCTAATAAAAAAATATCTATAGCCAGGAATTCCATCATGTTGATGGTAATGGTTAAATAGTAAAAGATTATTAGATCATGGAAATAAAACATAATTTATTGAATTAGTTCATTATCATAAAAATTAAAATTATTTGTTGAAAACCAACTCAATATTGAAGTCCTTTATGTATTTCAAAAATTTCAATTTAGTTTCACATAGCCTGAGTATATTAAAAATTAATGTACTTATACAAATTTGAGAAAGACTAGAAAATTATATAACATCAATTATAGTAACATTTTATTGAGAGTAAACACTACTGAAATTTAATTTAATTTAATTTTATCATTAAAAAGTATAAATTTTAAAAATAATATTTTGTATAAAATATTTGAATTATGTAATGTGGGTAACACACTGAGTAGTATTACATGTAAAATGATAAGCAAAACAACTAAAATGTATTAACTTAGTAACAATTAGGGAAATAGTAATTGAAATAGTTTACCTGACAAAGAAAAGACTCCTTTACCTAATTTTAAACTTGTGAAAGTCATCGGCATGATTTTTTAAAAACTATTCTTCAATACGTAATTTTAGTTAGAATCAGGCACCTATAGAGCATCCCTTTTTCTGTGCTTGAGAAACGGTATTAGTAGTTTCTTTATACTAAATTTCACACAATTTTTGCCAAGGTAATGATTAACATAATTTTACTCTAACTTAGTTCACCTTTCAAATCTGTAATCTTCTTTGTAGAGATTAAGAGGAAGAGACAAATGAAAGATTATGATTTAGAAATACTATGAAGATTAGCATCTGTGATATGCTAAAATCATTATACAACATTTAGCCTCTAGAAGTAGTATCACCTTACATCTCTGTAATAGCAATTGGATAATCTGATGCCAGGGTAATTTTCAATGATTATGTTCACATATATAAGTATGTAAATTATATCAGCAATTCATGTGTATGTGTGTACATGTCCATTTTGAAGAAACACATGGTTGTACACTCAGCCTTTTAATTCTAAGGGAGAAATCAGAGACTCTTCAAATTATTAAGCTTAATATTTAAGTTTTACAGTGTTTGTTAAGTTATATTAAATGTACAAAATTCAGAAAGGCACAGACTCCCCTGTTGCTAGTTTGGGAGGCAAAGGTCCAGCTAGACTGGTTGAGAAAAAAAAATGTAAATTTCCCCTTACTTTAAGAGGGGAAGTTAAGAGCTAAGGAAAGACAAACAATCAAGAGCAGATGTGAGAAAGCAGGGAAGTGAAAAGTCCAAAAAAAAAAAAAAGGTGAAAGCAACTGAGACTGAGAATGCCAGATTATCGAGAGTTCCAAATTTTGAAAAATATTTGGAATTTATCATCAGGCAAACCAGAGATGACAGGAGTTTTGATCCCAATATTTGCCTGATCAAAATTCTACTTTAGAAGGATTCATATGAAGGTAATATATTGGGTAGATTGAATGAGAAAAACTGTAGGAGACACAAATAAATCAGCTAAAAGTTTTCTGTAATTCTCTGGACATAAGGCTACAGACCCTTACTTAACGCTGTTTTTTTTCTGCCTTAGTTTCATTGCTTACCCATGTCAGTCAGGAGCAGCTTATTTAATATACATGTAAAAACAATAAAAACCCACATGATCATTTCAATTGTGCAGAAAAGGTTTTCAGTCAAATTCAACATTCCATCAGGATAAAACGCCTCAACAAACTAGGAATCTAAGGAACATACCTAAAAATAAGGAGCCAACAATGACAAAGCCACAGCCAACATTATACTAAATGGACAAAAGATAGAAAAATTCTATGGATATTTATTTCTCTGCCAATTCTACACCAGTAATCACATGAAATACTTGTAAAATACTTCAAGAGACTAAACATAACGTAAGTATAATGGTGAAGAATGTCTTTATGTTATAATTATAAGAAGTTTATGTCCATAAGTGAGATAGAATTCTTGAAACTATTTTATTTTTATGTGCAATAACTTTGCTTGAATGAAATATCATTCTGAATTCTTCTATCAGTTTAAACTGGACAATATATTTCAGGTTTTCAACAAAGACTATATTTTGAAATGCAAAAGTTTCAAATGAATTGCCACTCAGTTATCTATCTCTATATTTGGAGGTAGATAGAGTGAGAATGAAGTTAAGAAAGAACAATGTGTTTTCTCAAATTCTCCTGCTTTTCATGCTTTTATATTGTGAATGCCAGTTACATAGAGATTTATTTTCCTTATGGTTGCTCAAAATTCCAATTCCTGTTACATAATATTATTTAAAAGGTCTACAGAATATCATAATAGGGTTGCATAAAATATAAATTATTTTCCACTTCAACACATTTTAAGAAATTAAGAAATAATGTATAGTTCATACATACACATCCACACACAGATACATATGTATGTATTATCTATTTATAACTCTAAGGAATTAAATAATAATATTTGTATTTAAACATTTTATTTTACATATTAAATTATATGTAGTATAGATATATATGTATATATACATTCTAGATTCTTTAGAAAACTAATAGCAATATATTTATAAAGTATCTTTATCCTTTATATGTAAATCTATTTATAGAAATAACTATACATGCCAATTTCTGACAAGTTATATCTTCAACACTTTAGGCCAAATAATTATTTCAAAGAGTGAACATTTATGTTTTGTGATGTTTATACTTGTCATTGAAAGAGATTTTATGATTATAATGTTGAAATTATTTGTAAAAATTACAAAGTAAATTAGAATAATAATTATAAAATTATTCTTAAGAAAATTGGGATAATCTTCTGAACATTGAAATTGTTAATATTACATTTAACAAAGTATTAAAAGTTGATGATGTTTTAATAATGGCGAAGTAACATGAGGTCTTTGTCATTCTTGCTCATGAATACAGAAACTCAGTTTTTCTTCTTCACAGGCCACCTCATTTTGCTTTTAGTGCTGACCCACCATGGGTGTTTCTACCTGTTTTTTTTTTTTTTAAATTTGTATGGTATTGTATAAGAATGCCTTAAAATCAACACCAGAATGAACTTCCTAATATCTCAAAAATATTGACATAGGAAATATGTCAATAGAAACTGAAGTTGTAGGTCTGTTAAATTTTATAAATGACTCCTTTCTTCACCTAAATAATTTTAGATTTTGAGTCATTTCATAATTCTAAGGCTCAATAGTTTGATCTAATATATAAATCTATTTTTTTCTGGAAATTTTTATGATATCTCTTGATATAGAAAACTAAACCAATAAAATAAATTTGGTTGTATAATTTATCATACACAGAATCTATGAACTTGCCACATATACAATTACTTTCTATTGCACTAGATTTAGTTACTGGAAAGGGCTTGATAGTAACTGAAAAATAATTTAATGTTATTAATGTGAGAATATATGTGTGCACTTAATATTTTTTTATTAGAAAGAAAATGAAGATATAAATTCCATAATTATATCTTTTTCCCAAAATGATTGCAGTGAATTTCAAAAGTTTCAGCTGCCTCCTCTTTTTGCAAGGAAAATGTATCTATCTATCTTTATCTCTCTCTTTCTAGAGAGAGAGATATCCACAGGATTTCTTAGTAGTCAGGTAAAGATGCTACTTAACTTGAGAAATATATTGGAGCACTTATGACTAAAGTAAAATGCAGAAAATACACAAAGGAGGAAAGCATGATATTTGACGTGAAGTAGCTTATAAATGCATAATAATTAGCCAGGTATACCACAAACATAATGTTACGTGAAGGGAGATAAATGCCAAAATATACTTAAAATGTAATGATTGTTCCAAAGGCAAGGAAGTTACATGCAGCTAATAATAGAAAAAGAATAAAGGAGGAAACAAAGGCTGATAGGAGCATTGAAAATTAAAAAGTCTCCATAGTGAGAGATGAAGGAGCATACATGTAGGCAGAGAGGACACCATATGTGAGGTGTAAGAACACATGCTGGTTGTATTCAAGAATCAATAAATAGTTCACTTTGGCAGTGGCGCATGACTTGTATAAGGGATGCTGGGATAAAATCCTAGAAATAAAAGTTGGATCCATATTGTATTTTCAGGTTTTGGTATTCTTAAAATATATATATATTACAAGATATTTAGATTCCTTCATCTCATTGGTGAGCAAACTGTTACACAAAATAGTTACTTGCCTTTCCCAACATTACCCCAGGAATTAAAAATGAGATTAGAACATTGGAAAATGGATATCCCTACCCAAAATTTATTACTTTATTCATATCTTAATCCTTATCTACCAAAGCCCTGCCTAGGTTTGAATTCCACTCTCCTCAATTACTAATTATTTGACCCTCAGAATTTTATTTAACCTCTGTTAGCTGCACATCTCTCATTTTTGAAGTAAGTTTATCAATAATACCTATTTTATATAATTATGAATATTGAATATATGAAAGGGTTAGAATAAGTAACCATTGGTTAGAACCCAGCAAGCATTCAATAAAATGCTATTATTATTTTGTTAATAGTAGCCTCTTAAATTATGGAAATAGTTTATCTCCAAATTCATTAATTTGTATAGATTAAATATGTAAAGTGTTTGCATATCAATCACACTTCAATAATTTTTTAAAAATAATTTTAAAATTAAAAATAATATTCCTGTTCTGCAGACACAGACTCTCACAAAAGCCAAAATATTGGTGCGTCTACATAGAGCAAAAGTGTTGGTACTTTATCCAGAGGAGTAGCTATCATGTATCAACCACTAATGTATTTATTTATTTATCAAGTGTTTATTTGGATACTATAATCTGACTTCCCACGAATCATGTTAAAAGCAACACATCATAAAAGAGAGAAAAAGCAACAAGTAAAATTAATTTTAATATTAGTAACATACTTAACTCAGTATATACCAAATATTATTTCCACACATAATCATTGTCAAAATCACCGATGAAATATTTTACATTTTTACATTATTTTTATAGTAAGTATTCAAAATCTGGTGTGTATTTTACACGTGCATCACACCTGAAATCTGAATGAACACATTTCAAGTGCTCATGGCCACTTGTGGCTAATGCTTATAGCACTAGATAGTATAAATAGTGCAAGATGATTGCTCTCTGCACAAGGAGATATGCTGTTTAGTGTTTATGAGCATAGATTCTGCAGCCAGAGTTACTGTCAGGTTAATTTCAAATTTCCCTGTTGTAACAATATTCAAACACTGTGAAATTATGGATAAGTTACTTGGTGTCCTGTTCTCTATTTGGCCATATTATACTGAGGATCATAAATCTCTGAAAAGATCACAACATAATGAGGATTAAATTAGCAAAAGCATGTAATATTCTTAAAACTGTTCAATAATCATTCTGAATTGTGAATTCCTATTTTTCACATACATTCAGAAATCTACTTAGGATTAAGTTATGCATTCAGAGAGCCATATATGTAAGAAGTATTCAATTTGTCCCTTAGAAGAATGTTTCGCTATGATATCATTACTCATAATGAATAATAATATAATGTTTTAAATTCACCCGTGTGTAGGATGTAGTACTCACTGTTAAAATGTTCTCTTAATTTTGTTATTCATGATTTGTTTTAAGAGAACTCCTAAGTGGATTCCACATATTAGAAATATTTGTGTTTGTACTAAGGATTTGCCTATATTTCACAAGCAGTATATATTACTTAATATATAGAGATTTCCCATTCATATTAGTGACAAGAAAATTTAATGTCAAAATTTGGTTTTGGCCTTAGTGATTACATGGAAATTTTACATATACATTTTTACTTTAATGTCATTTTAATCTCCATTATAAATCCTTAGTTCTGTTCCCCCTTTAATTTATCCTTTATATTCTGTTCCGATTTGCTAAGTTGAGGCATTTTATTTATCTCTGTAATCTACCTCAAGAAATTTTTGTAAGGATAAAAATAAAATGAAATGAATTGAGAAGATAAAAAAGGAAAGAAGCAGAAGAAATGAAGTCAGAAAAGAATATAATACAGAATCATAGAGCTGAGTACTGAAAGGTGCAAGGAAACAGTGCAAAAACTGAAACTGCATCTGATTTTGCCATATGGTAATGATAAGATGGTATAAGGCATACATTTTTTTAGCCACCTTAGCCAATACCTGAAAATACTTACTCCCATCCATATTTCTTTCCCCCTTCTCTAAAAGATAGCAAATCTCTTTTCTTATTTGATCATTTCAATCTTTCTTATTTGATCGTGTTCTTTCAGGGTGAAAAAAACCTTTAATCATAATTAGTATAACATTCCTTATAACTATGCTGAGTCAATTATTTGAAAATTTCACCACTAATTCCCATGAGCATATAAATGAGTTCAAGTCTGAGCCATTTAAATAAAAGAAAGTTTTAAAAATTGTTCTTAAGCAAACCTCACTTCTTTACTCTCTTCTGTTCATCAGCTTCCAATGCTGCTTGGCTGCTCTTCCATCTTCATACTCCACTCACTCCTCATCTCTTCATATTATGATTTCTACCTGCAGCACAATACTGACTTCCTTACTGTCCATGGCAGTGAATGCTGTTCAAACTGTCCCTTACTTGATTTCTCTTTAGCATTTCTATAATTCTCTGCTTCTTATTAAACTTGTTTCCTGAATCTCTATGATTCTACTCTTCCTTTCTTCTTTCAAGTCTCAGACTTTTCAGTCCTGTGTGATTCTTGTAGCCTTTTCAAAATTCTTATGCTTTCAATTCCTTCATGATTTTGTGTTTTCATCAGACATACTTGCTTTACAAAATTTAATGTTTTGGACATACAGTTTTATTATTATTACCATTGGTTATGATCTGAACTTTTGTGTCCCCGCAAAATTCTTCTGTTCAAGGCTAATCACCAGTGTGATGGTATTAAGAGGTGACAGTCTTTGGGAGGTGATTAGATAATGAGGGTACAACTCTCCTGCAGGGGATTAGTCCCCTTATAAAAGGGGCCCTAGAGAGCTGCTTGCTTTGTCTCTCAAATCATATGAGGACACAACTAGGAAGTCCCATCTATGGACTGCAGAGCAGGCCCTTATCAGACTCTAAGTCTGTCAGTGTCTTGATCTGGACTTCCAGTCTCTACAACTGTGAGAAATAAATTTTTGTCATTTATAAGAGACCTACTTTATGGCATTTTGTTATATTAGCAGCTATGGGATAAGACTATCTTAAAATAAGGATTTAAAATACAAATCACTCTGATGAGTATTCAGCCATATGCAATGTCTATCCCTAAGCATAGCTATTGAATTATTATTATTTTTTTTTTTTTTGAGATGGAGTCTAGCTCTGTCACCCAGGCTGGAGTGCAGTGGTGCGATCTCAGCTCATTGCAAACTCCACCTTCCAGGTTCAAGCTGTTCTTCTGCCTCAGCCTCCTGAGTAAGTGGAACTACAGACATGCACCACCACACCCAGCTAATTTTTGTATTTTTAGTAGAGATGGGGTTTCACTATATTGGCCAGGCTGGTCTCGAACTTCTGACCTCCTGATCCACCTGCCTCATGCTCCCAAAGTGCTGGGATTATAAGTGTAAGCCACTGCACCCAGCCAGCTATTGAGATTTCTACAAGCACAACAATCTCCACAAATTGAAATTTGACTCACTACTTTCTTCAAATAAGTCTGCTGAGATAATAAAAATAACAATAATTACTACCACTAATAAATACTAGATGAGTCCTGGATAATAAATTAAAAATAAATGATTGATACTTAACATATATAATTAAAAGTAATTAATATATAACTAATAAACTCTATTGTCTTAAACACTATAAGACAGTAAATATATTTCCTCATTTTACAGATAAAAAGTATAGGTGTTGATGAATTGAATACATTGCTCAAGATACACAGACATTCTGACCAGTAGAATGAGCATTTCAACCTAGGCAATCTGGTAGGACATGCTCTTAATAATTTTACTATGTCTTTTTAAAAAAGTGTTTCAGCTTAAAACACACAAATATTCATTGTTCTTACAATGAAAATATTAACACTTTAATGGTCTCATTGGATATATGGTATAGGTGTTTTTATTGTCCCAATTTTAAAGACAAGACTGCTGAATTTCAGAGAGATTGAATAATTTGCTACAAATTCAACCCTAGGTTATCTGATTCAAATTCCATTTTTTCCATTACTTGTATCTAATTTGCAATAATTGTTAAGCATTCATCTATTCATTCATCTATCTATTCAACTCAGACATATGAGTAATGTTTGGTGCCTCTTGGATAATTTATGGTCATGAAAAGTACAGTCAGTGTTTCTCCCTCCATTCTGGCTTATATTCTAGTAAGGGGAAACAATATAATACTTGATAAAGATAAAAATAAGATAGTTTAAGGTGGTAATGAGGTCAAACAAAAGAAAAATTGAATAATTTAAATTAAAATGAGTTTGACAAAAGAAAATATTGGAGCATGATATGGAGAGAACATAGACTGGTAGTTTAGGAAAAACTGAGAATTTAACATTTGTTTAACATATGAATGATGAGAACTAGAAATTTGAATGAATAGCCAACATTAATAAATTCATTATTTAAAAATTAACTTTTGGTAAGGTTTTTGGTTATTATATAATTCAATTTTAAGTGTATTAAAGTTTATATGTGTTTTTCTAGAGCACACTTAAAGTTTAATACATTTCTTCTGTGACTCTAGAGCTTAATCATAAGACAATATAATTTGTTAAATTAGTTTATATTAAATTAAGCTTTATTTTAATCTCTTGGGCTGTGAATTGTGGGGGACATATTCAAACAATAGCACATTCCATTTCTTCCCTCCTCTAAATAAATACCATATTTGTTTCCTATCAAATATCTCAAGGTTTGAATTTGGGGATGACCATCTTCAATTTTTGATACTCATCTATAACTCAACCAAGCTGGAGACACAATTTCCCAGAGCACAAGTATCTGTCCTAACATTGAGGCAAATCATCAGTAAAGTAAGACTGAGACTACCATTTTATTGGGTACATGAGAAACAAATACACCTTGTATTTTACTTGAGAAAACAAGAAATAAACTTTACAGAACCTTGCAAAAGAGGAAAAAGTATGATTCATGCTGTATTAGTTCATTTGGTGCTGCTACATCAGAAATATGAGACTAGGTAATGTACAGTGAACACAAATTTATTTGGCTCACAGTTCTGGAGACTGGGAAGTTCAAGAACCTGACACTGGCATCTGGGAAGGGTCTTCTTTCTGTGTCATAAAATGGCAGAAAGTATAACAGGAGTGAGAAAGATAATTGCATGACAGGGAGCAAGAGGTTAAACTGGCAGCCTCAAGTACTTTTATAATTTGCATTAATCCATCCATGAGGGTGGACCCCTTATGACCTAAACACTTCCCATTAGGCTCCACTTCCCAATACTGTTGTATTGGGAATTAAGTTTCCTACACATGAATTTTGGGGGACATATTCAAACTATAGCACACTCCATTTCCTCCTTCCTTTAAACAAGGTATTTTTAGCATGCTTTGGAAGCATGCCTTATGGTGCAACTCAGTGTTTAGGACGTATGATCATCAGTTAAATCTATGAAAATGGAGAAGATGGTTGTATTAGTCTATTCTCATGCTGCTAAGAAAGACATACCTGAGACTGGATAATTTATGAAGGAAAGAGGTTTAATTGACTCACAATTCCACCTGACTGGGGAGGCCTCACAATCATAACTGACGGCAAATGAGGAGCACAGTCACAGCTTACATGGCATCAGGGAATACAGTGTGTGAAGGGGAACTCTGCTTTATAAAACCATCAGATCTTGTGAGACCTATTCACTGTCAGGAGAACAGTATGGGAAAGACCTGCTCCCATGATTTAATAATCTCCCACTGTGTCCCTCCCACAACATGTGAGAATTAAGGGAGCTACAATTCAAGATGAGATTTGTGTGGGGACACACTCAAATCACATCAATGGTCAAAAGAAAGGAAAACATTTTCAACAATTTCTGCTACTGTAGTCCCTGAAGATCTTACTTCAGAGAATTATTTTTTTCCTTTGGTACTATGGTAATATAAGTATAGTAATAGCTAAGGAGTTCTCGAACAGAAACTAATTTAAAATGTCACTGATGTAAAAGAATTAAGGTAATAGCTTGTAGCTAGTGATACCTAAGAGTGTTTATTTAAAATAATTTTGGACTACATTAGTACCAATTACTGCATTAACAATTAATATATTTAGGCAAATGGCTGATGAAATGCTATACTAGATTTAGAATGAAAAGACACTTTGACAATGTCACAAACTAAGATCATTTTTGCCAAAAAGGAAACCAAATAATGATACCTGTGCTGTTTATCTCACAAGGTCTTTGTAAAGATAAAATGAGGTATGTCAAAGTTTTGGTTATCATTAATTCAACATATAAATGGAAGGAAGTGTTATTCCTATTTATATAGGCATAGTTAAAATTTTATGTCATATTAATGCCTTTATTTATATTGAATATGGTTTCCAGAGGCTTAGAAAAAAATTTCAAGAGCTGAACTAAGAAGTCCTTGGAGGCTGGGTGCAGTGGCTCGCACCTGTAATCCCAGCACTTTGGGAGGCTGAGGCAGGCAGATCACCTGAGGTCAGGAGTTTGAGACCAGCCTGCCCAACATGATGAAATC
The DNA here is from genome assembly GCA_963573385.1 of Cacajao melanocephalus. NCBI lineage: Eukaryota > Metazoa > Chordata > Mammalia > Primates > Pitheciidae > Cacajao > Cacajao melanocephalus. The sequence continues at coordinate 93,575 of CAUYLG010004588.1, forward strand.
CCATATCTACTAAACATACAAGAAATTAGCTGGGCGTGGTGGTACACAGCTGTAATCCCAGCTATTTGGGAGGCTGAGGCAAGAAATGCTTGAACCTGGGAGGCAGAGCTTGCAGTGAGCCGAGATCATGTCACTGCACTCCAGCCTGGATGACAACAGCAAAATGCCATCTCAAAAAAAAAAAAGTCCTTGAAATATGTGGGTGAAAGTTTTATGATATTGACAACATTGTATTTAGATTCATTATTTACAAAACATTCAATTTATTTATGGTAACAAGGGCTCTCATATATCTATTCCTAAGTCTATTTTTCCTAGTTTTCTCTTCCTTAATATTATAATTAAGATAGATGAAAACTTATAACAAGCATAATCATAAACATTTTGCCAAATCCTTTGTTCAAAACAAACTTTTCTGTAACAAAAGGACTTGTTAATACATCCTCTTTTCTCATATGTCTAAAGGTCACATCACATTGTAGGAGATGACTCAATAAGAATCTATGAGGCATAGGAAAAAATTAGATCCAATATGTATATTTATTTTATTGTATATCTTTCAATTTGTTTCAGAAATGTATTTTCTAATATTTAGATTAATAGATTGTAGTTTGCACATAACATATAAATAATTATATACATATTAGTGTGCATGCATTCTTTTTATCAATGGGATATAATCAACACTCATGATCTTGGTTTCCAGCATGAGTGTGAAATTTAAAAATTGTCCATTTCCAACAATGAGAGTGACATCAGCCATGCCTAAATGATTAAGCTCAACAGCTAAACACTTACTAAAAGTTCTGATGTTATTGAGATAAATAAGATGCAGTTCACTTGATGCTAAGACTCTTACATTCTTTTGGAGAAAATAGTCCTGTAAATTGGCAGTAAGAATATAAGTTAACAGTGTAAGGACAGGAATAGACACAGGAAGCTATGTATTGCAACTGTATAATTTATTATACAAGCTGGAATATTCATGAGTTAAAGTGGTCACTATTTATAAATCAGCTAGGAAACAGATGTAAACTGGTGTTATACCTGGAGACACAATATTTACGTTCACCCTAATGAAATGGGAGCACAGGCACCTCAGAATGAAAACAAGAGGAGAGTCAGGAAAAGTTCCAGAGAGGAAGTGACATCTATACTGCATTATAAAGATACATTCATGTACAAATAATCAGGAAAATGTGAGTAGGAGAAGAGGAGGAGTGCTGCAGGATCTTGCCTCCAAACTTTCCATTGATAAACAGGTGCAATGGCCAAAGAGAGCATCACCAGATTAGAAAACTACAAGTTAGGCAATGGAACAGCAATACCATGGCCTTGAGTTTGACAGATGGCAGGTGGCATGGGGAGAGATGAACCTGGAAAGGTAAGCCCTGAGCAAACTGCTTTCCCAAATAGGGGATACAAAAAACTTGCTGCAGTGATCAAGCTATCTTGCCAAGATCAAACAGATCACAGGTGGTCAACCTGAAAATGCAAGTTTATGTTTCTGGATGCCCAGGCTAAGAATCAATCTACTATACTGTGAGAATCTTATTTCTCAATTCAATGACCCAAATAGCTGTTAAGAATAAAATATTGCATTATATGTTAAAATTCTAAGGATTGTTGTATAATCAATTGAGATTTATCTCATAAAAAGCATATGTTAATAGTTGTTCAAAGTACCTAGCCTGTGTAAAACAAAAAATAAAAGAAAATGTCTTTTAGCTTTGAAGAAATATTCAGCTAATCATACTGTTAAAATACCATCATGTCATTATCCATGTATCTATAGACTTTGTGTAGTTTTTTAAAAATAATAAATACCTTAGATATTGATAAACTGTCTCCAGAGTTCTGCCAAGATTTCTAATATTCTGAGGCTTGAAATGGTCGTTGACTACATCAATACCTTGGGGTATTCAGTTAAAACACTGCACTAATTAACCAAAGCAAGCTGTCAATGAAATCAGCTCTGATTAACTGGAGGGATGGTAGAAAGATAAAGCTTGAATTTAGATAAAAATGTGATATAAAGTAGACAAATTTGACAAAAATCACCCCTTTACCTTGTCTTTATACACTTTTACCAACCTTTTGGCAACACTGTCTATCCCATCCACCTTATCCATGCCCAGCGCCATACAATTATCTGAACATCTCTCATGTGAACAGAAATAACTCATGCTGTAAGGATAGCTTATGTTTAAGTGATTTTTGTGTTTCCCCCTAGGTCAAATTTATAACATTTAACAAATTGGATATACCCTATAATACTAGTGTTGTGGAACAGGAGGCAAGGAGCTCTAAGCAAGTTTTTCTATTTTTTATCAGATGTTTTCTGGAAGTAATACTGAAACATAAATATTGAAGTTTTGGTCCTACAATGGACTTTTTGACCTTTCAAATTCCACTGTTCACCTTTACAGTGATGGTTCATGACTGGTTTACTTAAAATTCAATAATCATTGACTGGCTTTCTTTACTTGGTAACAAAGCAGGTGTATTTTATCGCCTAGATGTCACACAAAGTTTTCAGTTTGCATTTCTCCCTCAATGAGATACAAAACCGAGGCTCTATGAAGGGATTTCATGCAACAGAAATGACTCTATGAGGGCAATCTTTCTGGATAACTACCAATCCAAGAAAGATTATCCAATAGGAAATCTGGAGGAGGAAATTCTATGAGCTTTCAGTCATAGCTTTTAGCCATTTAATACCATGATATTTAGTACCAATGTTTTCCTATTACAAATACATTTAATAAGAAATAACAGAAACAAAATCTGTGCCAGGAACTTTAGCTAGAAGCTTTCCCCATGGTAGGTCTCAAAACCCAACAAAGAGTTGACTCTCCAGACTCTCAGAAGCCCACCATATTAAATCAACTGATATGTATTGGCTTTGGGAAACTGTTAATGGTACATATACTTTTAAATGGAGTTAAAGTGTGGGTGGGCATGTGGCACTTCAGATGACCTCACTTCATTCTTTAACAGGCAATTAAGTGTTGTCTGACTAAATAGTTGTATCTCCAAGTTTGTGAGAAAAAAAGTCCTAGCCATTCTAACACCTTCTATAAGTTTGGAGAATTGCGAACTTGCCTCACATGGTCAGTATTTAGCAGGGGAGAAACACATTTTAAAACTCTAATCACTGCTCTCTACTAACATATCTTCCTGCTGTTTATTAGGGGCAGAGCATTTTCTGTGTATTGAAATTTCTATTCCTGTCCCTTTAGTTCAGGATACCTAGATTCTATTAGAAGCTATGCCATCAACAAGTTTCATGAATTTGATGTGTCTGTGGATGTCAGTTTCAACATCTATAAAATACGGTGATTGAACTATGCATCCTATTTACATCTAATAATTATTTGACTCTACAGTACTTCCCATTTCTTTCCTTTATTATGCTGTTTTCACAATGTCCCATCAGCCTCTCAATTTAACTAGCAATATACAGAAATACAGGGAAACCAGGAGCATCTTAAATGGCACTACAATGGGCAATTAGTATAATCCATATCAGAAGAATGATACAAATTCCTCAAGATATTTTTCAAGAAAAAGAGAAAGGACATATAACAAATATATACATGCATACATATATACACACACGTACATATACATCTATCTATATATCTATAGAGATATCTATCTACCTAAAGAGAGAGATGCATATGTGTATGTATGTGTGTATATATATTTATATATATATATAATACATATAGAGAGAAAGAGAGAGAGAACATGCTAAAATAGAGAAAGTATAGATTAAAATAAAAACAACAGTACAAACTTGTGAAACAATCAGAAATATCTGAACTTAAGTTACTTGATAACATTAAAGAATTAATGCTAATTTTTAAGTTTGAAATGATTTGTGGTTGCTTTCAAAAATAAATTTTTATCTTAGCGATCCTCACTGAAACACCTGTGGATGAAATAATGTGATGTAGGTTTTTATGTTTAATTTTAGATTTTGGGGGGCATATGCTTGTTTTTTATATGAGTATTAGATGCTTAATGGTGGGGTTAAGCTTTTAGTTTACACATCACCCAAATACTGGACACTGTACCCAAAAAGTAATGCTTCCACCCTCACTCCCCTCCCAACATCCCTTCTTTGAAGTCCCCAGAGTAGATTTTCTCCATCTTCATGTCCACGTGTTCCCTTTGTTTAACTCCCACTTATACGTGAGACCATACAAAACTTGATTTCTGCTTCTGCATTAGTTCAGTTAGGATAATGGCCACCTGCTCTATCCATGTTGCTGCAAATGAGGAGATTTCATTCTTTTTTTATGGCTGCATAGTATCCATGGTGTATATGTACCACATTTTCTATATCCAATTAGTTGTTGGTGAACACTGTTGGTTCCATGAGTTTGCTATAGTAAATAGTGCTGCCATAAACATATGAGTGTGGTTGTCCCTTTGACATAATAATTCCATTTCCTTTGGGATGTGGTATATTTAGCTTAATATAATCTGGTAGTTGAATTGGTAGGGTAATAAATGAAAGAATGCGTTACAACATTAATGAAAGTTATTCCAGGCAATGAGTTAAGGGTACATGTTCAGAATTTTCAGTAAAAATAAAAAAATATGTTTACTGCACTAAAAGTAGATATTTCTTGGTAAAGATGAAGTATGGTAATTTCAATCCAGCTTATTTAATGATGAATATGATTAACATATGCTAAAAATGAAAGAGCTTAAGACAAGTTTCTTTGGTACAAATAAAGGATTTATATAGGTAGTCACAATTTTTAGTGCTTCAGATTTCATTGTTCATATATCAAACACACCTTTTTATGTGCCTTATTTTTTTCTTTCTTTAGTCTGTTTATCATTAACTCCTCCTCCTGAAACAGCCAAAGAAGCTATTGATGCCTTTAGAATACAACTGGAGAACTTTTACTACCAACACTTTAAGATATAAGTTGAAACCACAGATTCGTACTTAAGTAAAACAAGAAAAGGCAACCTTTTTAAAAAACTTACTTTCATTCAGTAAAAAGTTATGAGATCCTTAGGATGCCTAGATATGTACTAATACAGAAATGCAAACTTGGTTTCCTAGTATTTCTTAATTTTTGGCATAGTTTCCAGAAATATTTTCAGATTAAGTGAAAAACTTTCTATGTGCAAATAATTAATATTAAAGTTTCACTTTAATGCAAAAGATTTAAGTGTTTTTTTCCTGGCTTAATTCAATAACAGCGTTTATACATTTCATCTTGATGATTTCTTAGATGCAATAAATTGAAATTAATGTGAATCAATATATTATGGTAGTAAACAAAATTTGCCACTGATAGCAACTACTCATTTTGGTGATTACACATATTCTCTGGCTGTAATATATGTTCAAATTTTGAATATTTTTTTAATTTTTAAAAAGTCATATACTAGATACAAAATCCTCAAATTAATCATGTCTTTTGCAGCGACATGGATACAGCTGGAGACTATTATCCTAAGCAAAGTAAAGCAAAAAGAGCCAAATACCACATTTTCTCACTTATAACTGGGAGCTAAACATTGGATACACATCGACACTGGGGACTACTAGGGAGGAGAGGGAGGGGACACGGGTGGAAAAATTACCTATTTGGTACTATGCTCACTATCTGCATGAGAAGATCAACTGTACTCCAAATCTCAGCTCACATATTATACCCATGTAGCAAACTTGCACATGTACATTTTCAATCTAAAATAAAAGCTGAAATTTTTGAAAATCTTCAAAATTATACATGGCAATTAAATATAGCATTTCAGAAACAGTTTGCCTTTTAATTATCTAATTTTTGTAGAAGTATTGTTGCTTGGAACCATGGTAAGACAATGATATCCACGTTAGAAAACGTACTCTTAACCCATGAATATTAATTTTTAAAAGACAAGCAAGACTAATTAATTTAATTACTAATAAATTAATTAAACATACTATTAACCCATAGATATTAATTTTTGAAAGACAACCCAATATGAATTAGGGAAGTGGCACAATTCAGTCCAGACCATTTGTTTATCCATTTTAATGTTATGTATTGTTTGAAGTCATAACTAACCAAAAAATATATAAATATTATAATCTTCCAACCCATATTAATAGGAGTAAATCTGAACTATATTGAAATTGGAATGATCATTTTTGCCTATTGTTTTCTAACATCCGCAGCCATTAAAAATAGTGAAAAAAGTCTTATTTTCAGTGTCCTTCTGAACTATTACAACCTTTTTATAGGGCAAAATTCATTGTGTTTTTTTTTTTTTCAAAATTTCTCTCTCAGATTGAATTATTTCTGGGGACATAGCTGCTACATTATATTACTCTGTGACTTGCACCATTGAGGAAATACCCTCTTTGTCTTTTCAGTAAATTGTGGAGTCAAACTATTACCAGTCACTAAGTAAAGGCCAGTCATTTCATAAGAAAAATATATTGCTTTTAAAAATCAATGTATTTAAAAACAAATATTTAAGCATTTATCTAATTGTTAGCATTCAAATCTCCTGAAAATTTATAAAAGGAATGTTTCACTATTTCAACATTTTTGTTTTATATTATATATTTAAAGATGTGCTCCCTATGCTTATAAATTTTTAAATCTCCTGAAAGTTTTCCAATGTAATTTCTTCTATCATAGTCAAGAAAATAAAAGATGTATGTTAATCATTACTTTTTATTCCTCCCCACCCCCACACAGACATATAGACACACATAAACATACTTGAACAGGTGCATGCATATATTCTGGTTCTATTTCTATTACTTCAAAAATTATTGGAAATATTTTTAATAATTAGAGGTGTAATGAGGATTTACTTTTAATTCACAGTCTTTGTTAGTGAATTTTTCCATACTAGTTGCACTATGAATACATAATTCACCACATTTTATACATTTATTTTTGTATATAGAACATGAGCTCTCTAAAGGTGTGATCTTGTCTTTGTAGATTTGATTTATTTCTGAAAATTGACAATGAATCTTACGTTTATTAAGAGATTAGTAAATGAATGTTAAATATGTAAATGATTTATATATTTAAACACAGATAAGCAGATAAATTAAGAGATTAGTAAATGAATGTTAAATATGTGAATGATTTATAGAATACAAACACAGATAAGCAGTGCTACTTGGTAAGGTATATATTAGAAATTAAATGACAAAAATAAAGACTGAGAATATAGTTTTTAAATTTTATAAATAAAACTGATGAACATATTAACAGTATAACCTGATCAAATCACCTCATCTAAAATGTATTTAAAGATATCTGACTGAAATGTGGTCAGTAATCAATCAAATACATAAATATTGAGCTTTAAAATTTGTACAAATTTTAATTAAATACCACAAAGGAGAAGAATAAGACAAAATTAAAATTTAGAACATGTGCCATTTATTATGTAGATTTGACAGTTTATTGAAAAATTCTGAATCAAAGCTGTTTGTATTACTCACGTAATGTGTAATTTAAAATATAAAGAAGTGACTTAATCATTATCTTGAGAAAATGAAATAATTATGCATGCAATAATAAAGTAACTTATATTTTGAGGAGGGATCTACAATGTCATTGGGTGCTAGAAAAAGTTGTTCAATTATTTAACTCTCAAAAAAAAATGTTAAAAAATGAGGTCCAATTAAGGGTAAACTATGGTGTTTTGAAGATAAACCTAAGAGCTTTACGTTAAAATCAGATGAAACAAAATTTCCAGGATATATACTCTTCCAAGTTTGGTAAAGTACATACAGAACTTTAGGACTATTAGGTCAGAATGATTAATATGCATCATTCTTTAAGCAATGAATTTTTTAGCATATCTTGAATTTGAACAGTGGATATATACAAATGTAAGTGCTTTTTCAAATTTATTTTTAATTGACATATACAATTGTATGTATTTATCATGTATAACTACGTTTTGAAGTATATACATATTGTAAAATTGTTAAATCTAGACTATTAACAAATACATTACCTCACATAATTTTTTGTGATATTAACATTTAACATCCACTCTCTTCTCATCTTTCAACAATACAATATATTGTCATTAAATATCATTACCATGCTGAATAGCAGATCTCTTTAACTTATTTATTCCTCCTCTCTAACTGTAAACATGCATTATTTGACCAACAATGTATTCTTTAATGCCACTATCCCCGAACTGCCCTAGTGTCTGGTAACTACCATTCTACTCTTCCATAAAATCAGCTTTTTCAGATTCCACATATGAATGATACCATGCTTTATTAGTCTCTTTGTGCCTGGCTTATTTCACTTGACATAATGTCTTCCAGATGCACCCATGGTGTTGCAAATGGCCTGCCTGCCTGCCTGCCTGCCTGCCTCCCTCCCTCCCTCCCTCCCTCCCTCCCTCCTTCCTTCCTTCCTTCCTTCCTTCCTTCCTCCTTCTCTCTCTTTCTCTCTTTCCATTTTTTTTGGGTTTTTTTTTTTTTGAGACAGAGGCTTGTTCTGTCCCCTGGCTGGAGTGCAGTGGTGTGATCTCTGCTCACTGCAACCTCCCCCTCCTGGGTTCAAGCAATTCTCCTTCCTCAGCCTCCTGAGTATCTGGGACTACAAGCCCACACCACCACTCCTGGCTAATATCTTTCTTTCTTTCTTTCTTTTTTTTTTTTTTTTTTTGCATTTTAGTAGAAACCTCATTTCACCATGTTGCCCAGGCTGTTCTCAAACTCCTGAGCTCAGGCAATCACCCGCCTCAGCCGTCCAAAGTGTTGGGATTACAGGCGTGAGCCACAACGCGCAGCCAGGATTTCTTTCTTTTATGGTTCAATAATATTTCATTGTATATATCACATTTTATTTATCCATTCACCTGTTGATGGACATTGAGATTGCTTCCATATCTTAACCATTGTGAATAATGCTGCAATAAATTTGGGAGTGCAGCTATCTTTTTGAAATACTGATTTCATTTCCTTTGGCTATAAACTCAGCAGTGGGATTGCTGGATCATATGGAAGATATATTTTTAATTTTTTGACAAACCTCCACACTTTGTTTCATAATGGTTTTACTAATTTATATTCCCACTAAGGAAGAGTTCCCCTTTTTTCCACATTTTTACTAATACTAATTATCTTTGATCTTTTTGATATAAGCTATTTCAACAGGCATAAGGTAATATCTTGTTGTCTTGATCAGCATTTTCTTGATGCTTAGCGATGTTAAGCCTCTTTGTCATATATCTGTTGGTCATCTGTATGTCTTCTTTTCAAAAATGTCTATTCAGGTCTTTTGTCCATTTTTAAAAATTGGGTTGTTTTCTTGCTATTGAGTTGTTTGGATTCCTTATATATTTTAGATAGATAGTGACCTCTTATCAGATGGTGTGCAAATATTTTCTCCCATGCAATAGATTGTCTCTTCACTCGAGTGATTGTTTCCTTTGCTGTGCAAAAATATGTATCCAATGTATTATCCTTTGCTAATTCGACTGCAATACTTTAGGTAAATAATAATAAAGAACCTGCTTACTGATTGTGTTTTCCCTTAAAGTGTAAAAGTCTTTATATAGTCCCCATGTGTTGGCAGACCTTCAGCTTTTATTTTGTATAACACAATCAGAATCATAATATTTCTAAAACAAACAAATGCATTTCAAAGTGTTCTGTTTCACAGTAACATTTAACAGACTCTCCTAAAACTTCCGAAAAATTCAGAAACTCTGGAAGGCCAAGAGCTGAGCACTTTAGAGTCACCTATTGCTCACAGCAGACAAAGAATGGCCCCTTCCAGTAATTGCTCTAACAGCTGCCAGGTTTCTGCAGTCTTTTAAGCTGGCAAAGAGTGGCTTAAATGCTTACCTACAACCTGCCTCATCAACCAATCAGGAAGTATATGGCTATGTATTTTAAAGAGTTTTTTTACAGAGTTTCTACTGGCAAAAACCCTCTTGATGAGGCAAAGAAGTCTAGGGCTGCAATGGCTGCAACTACTGTGGCACCCAGTCTCTTCCTCATCAACGTGACCAAGCTCTGAGGACTGTCTTATTCTGTATTCTGTAAGAATATGGCTGGGGAAATAGAGAATAAAATTTGTAAAAGCAAAATAAAAGCAAACACACAAATCCTTTCAACTGGGTTTTAGGAAATAGCAAGGAATAGATAAAATAAACTTAGGGACTGTGTCTAAACATGCCATCTGAATATTATCGCAATACGTAACCTTCATATACATAATGAAGCAAATAAATATTATATCAATATCTCGATTCCAAAAATGCAGTAAAATCTGAATAATTGGATGTTCTTAAAGCAAAAAGTATCTATTGATGTTTGAACACACTAATAATTGTTATTTAAAATGATTAACAGATATAGAAAAATCTTAATCTTCATGTGAACTTAAGTCTAAAAATAACAGAGCTGCTAGAAGACATAAAATTAGTACAACATAGTTGCTGCTATCAAGGAAATTACAGATTAGTGAGAGCATATGAAGAGTTTATTTTCATACATGAGGTAAGTGTCTTTTGAATTTGACAGCAAAAACAAAATCAGTATTCAGGATGACATTCATTGTGAGTAAATTTTATTATGCTCTGCTATTTTATAATTTTATATTCCATATATTGAATATACATATAGATATGTTGTATACATATGTATATATACATATATATATATACCATATGTGGAATATAAATATGTCTGTTTCTTATCTGAACTCACTCTCTGTTTATGAGCATATGTGTTTGTGTCTATGTGTGTTAAACTATGCCATCCATATGCACAGCTGGCTACAAGAATGAAGTTATCATACAGCTTTCTGACATGTGAAAAGTAGTATATGTAAGCCAAATGCATCAAAATTAATCTTGGTGAAATCAAACATAATACCCCTGGCCAAAATATTTTCTTCAGAAGAAGTATTCTTTTCTTATATTTGACTTTCAAAGTTATAATATTTGCTTCAAAATTGCATTTTAATGATAGTATTTTTTCAATGCAGGTACTTATACAATATATTGAATAACAGAATTCAAACTTAGTAAGTTTGTGTGCTTTAAAAAGAAGTTCAGGAACTACAGAAATCATTCAACTTACACAGGCAAAAGTAAATATGTATAAAGATTAGATAGATAGATAGATAGATAGATGATATACAGATTTAAAACAGCAGACAAACCATAGCATTTATATATCTGCAAATATACTGACAAAATAATAAATAATGCAGCTGGGCAATAAGTTGAATTAATGGATATGCATATATAATATTCTATACACAGGATAAATTAACTTACATTAGAGTTTACTGTCCTTAATAACTTAAATTGACTCTCCTTTATTTTTCTATAAAAGTAACCTTCACTCTAATTGGCATGAGATGGTATCTCATTGTGGTTTTGATTTGCCCTTCTCTGATGACCAGTGATGATGAGCTTTTTTTCATGTTTGTTGGCCACATTAATGTCTTCTATTGAGAACCATTTGACCCAGCAATCCCATTACTGGGTATATAACCAAAGGATTATAAGTCATTCTGCTATGAAGATGCACGCACACGTATGTTTATTGTGGCACTGTTCACAATGGCAAAGACTTGGAACTAGCCCAAATGCCCATCAATGATAGATAAAGAAAATGTGCACATATACACCATGAAATACTATGCAGCCACAAAAAAGAATGACTTCATGTCCTTTGCAGGGACATGGATGAAGCTGGAAACCATCCTTCTCAGCAAACTAACACAGGAACAGAAAACCAAATACCACATGTCCTCACTTATAAGTGGGAGTTGAACAATGAGAACACATGGACACACAGGTTGGGGAACATCACACACTGAGTTCTGTAGGGGGGGTGCGGAGGGGGCTGGGTGAGGAATAGCATTAGGAGAAATACCTAATGTAGATGACAGGTTGATGGGTGCAGCAAACCACCATGGCACATGTATACCTATGTAACAAACTTGCACGTTCTGTACATGTACCCCAGAACTTAAAAGTATAATAAAAAAAGTAACCTTCACCTTCATATCTAAATATTGATTATTGTGTTGCCGACTTATTTTAAATATAGCCGAATTATATCTTCATCATGAAGTCAGTTAAAAGAATTGCTTATAATTTCTCTTTAGTGTATCAAAATGTGTTAACACTGAAACTTGACTTAATTTTCCAGACAATTTCAATAAACTTTTTAAAGTATTCATGACACTGTAAACTCAAGATACAAAAGCATAGTTTCTCCTCTATTCTGTCATCCAGATCTTTTAGAACAATGCGAATGTACGGATTTTATAAAATTCATCGTTAGGAAGTGCTGTCTGGCAAGCACTCCCATTTTTATCCCAGTAGCCAAAAGGAGCTCTAGAAATCTGCAAGCCAGCAACCACTTAATCTTATGGTGTACTCTTGATGCTATAAATCCATAACTAAGCAGGGTCGGCTGAAAATAAATGCAACTTTTCTTGAATAATGTCTATTCTGATGAAAAATGAGTCTGATAAGATCATATGTTGTTTTTCCAACTGTTTCTTTACCAAATAGACTCCAACTGTATTGATGCCTGAAACAGCTATTAATATAGAGGCAAAACAATAGTAACTCACATTTATTTAGCACCTATAATGTGCTAGAAAGTGTGTTGCATATTTTATGTGAATTATCTCAACTAATCCTCTCAAAAAGTAAGTTTTAATATTTTAAACATATTTTAGATGAGGAAACTAAGATATTGATTTCAATAAATAGTCAACATTTTAAAGTTACTAAGAGGCAGAAATAGGATTGAGATCCTAAGTAATGTTTGCACATACCTATGATTTTAATCACTGCATTATGTGTGCAAAACTCCACACAGTAAAAAGCAATGAAGCAATCAAAATGCCTCACACCTCTATGTTCAAAAATATTAAATAAATATATTTCCATAAATGTTGAATCAAAAAATGCAGTAAAATATTTTTTAGTTTAAACCATTTTTCCTAAATCACTATTTGAAATAAAAAACACTATATACTTTAAACATTTATTTAACCTCTTATATGAACACCTTTCTAGAATGCCATTTAGAAGAAAGAGTCTGCATTTTAATTGTCTTCTGTTAAAATATTATCAAGTTCACCAAAATAATCCAAAATGAGGTGTCTTTACACACATTAGTTGACATCAGATATGTACAGGTGAGTACACTAATAAAAATAAGGATAGCCTAAGCATAATCTAACATGCATGAAGTAATGTGTGTGTAAAAAAGGTGTAAGGCAGTTTCATCTCTGAGAAACTGCATCTCCATAAAGCTGATCAACATATCTGCTTGACTTTTTTCCCCTCAGTGAACACACATGGCAGGACTAAAACTTAACAGCTTACCTATTGCTCATTTGTATAAGAAAATTCTTCAATAATCCAAGCTGAATTTATTATGATAATCCATTCCGTATCAGAAGGTCTTATGCAAACAACATGGAATGCTGCCAAAATCATAGCATGGGACCTGAGGTAGTGTTTTATTTTTATTATTGTTTTCAGAATAAGTTATCAAGTTAACTTAGCTGCATACTTCCCTTCAGTGTGAGGTACACTGACCAAGGAGGGAGAAAATTGGGAGATCTATCCAATTCGCCAGTAACTATTTATAGCAGTGGCACTTTGGTTAAACAATTTACACTGTCTGTTTCCTTTACAGGCTAGTATGCCATGATCTCTAAGGGCCCTGCCAGTTCTAAAATTCAAAGCAACCGAGTTTCCATTTTTCTTCATCATTTCTCATGCCAACATGGCCAAAACATAGTAAAAAATTGACATTTGAAAAAGCTTGTAATGATTTTTACTTTGGGAAGTGATTTAAAAATCCTTTAAGTTAATCTTCAATAATTTACTAAGTGTTGGGAATCATATTTTTATATTCAGAGACCATTGATCTGCTAAGTGATATGACAATTAAAACCAGTACATTTTCAAATGGACTCATTTATTCAACCACAAAGGTGAATAGATATCTAACATGAGCTAATTTACTTACCTCCATTTGGACCTCACCTGAACTATTACAGAAACAGAGATTTCAACTCTCATTTAGAATTTTTCAGAAATATTTTTTGAAGTATATTAAGGTTTTTTTTTTCAAAAAGGAATACAAAATCTGGATGACTTGTTATCTCTATGGACATAAAGAGCATATGGCTAAATATTTTCAACACAGCAATCATTTGTCTTGAAAACACCTAATAATAAATTGGAATAGATTATCCCAAATTCAAAACTTTATTTGCAAATGTTGCTTGCTTTTTGTATTAGTCTGCTCAGCTGTATTACATAATTGAGAAGAAAATTTGGTCTATTCATTTTATCAAGTATAAATGGAAACACAAAATACCTGTTCATGCGTTCATTCCTCTAGTCATGCATGCCCTCACACACTCACTCCCATCCAGGACTTGCTTGTGGGTTTGGTTTATGCTGCAGTTCCTAAAATCCTAAAAATTATGTACCAGCTGCCAGCAGGTGTCTGCAGGTGTTTGCCTACAAGAAGTTCATTGACAGTTTATTGCAGCACGAATACTTTCTCTGGCAGTGGAAATGAGCTGCAAAAACACTGCAGGCAAAGTAATGTTTTAAGGACAATGATGCTTCATGTGCTGTGAATGCATAATTATTTATAATCAGTCAGGCCAAGATTAATCACTCTTCTGTGATATTTTTCCCATGGAAAAAAATAGTTATCAAATTCTAGTTTCCACAGACATTGTCAGTGTACTGGAAGGACTGCAGCTGTACGAGGAATCTCATGGACATTTAACTTCTGACAGCTGTGAATGCTTCTTTGTGAATGCAGACATTGCTCTTTGACTCAGAGTTTCTGGAAGAACTCCAAGATGCATTTTCAAGTGCCCCTGCAGCTCTCTGAGTGCATATTAGGAGAAGGTGATCAGAAACGTCATGAATTGCTAAGGTGGAGAGAAACGTGTGTTTTCCCTTGCTACACATGTATTTATTTCTGCATGGATATAAAGAGATGTAGTGATAATCAGTGATGGAGAGATACTTGTATTTTCTTTTACTACACATGTATTTATTTCTGTATGGATATAAACAGATGTAGTGATAGTCAGTGATGAACCTAATATTTATAAACTTCCAGTATTTGGAGATTGATAATTATGTCAAATCTTTTCATATATGATTATACTTATATTGAGAAAATACTGGCATGCCCCAACACTCATTTTTTTTTTTTTAGTTTTATGGAGATTCACACCTTATATTCATAGCAAAATTGGACTACATGACATCATTGCTTAATAAGATTGTGAGATATTTAAAAATAGAAAGTAAAATTTAGCTGTATATAGGGTCTACTCGTTATTTGTGATTAACATTACCATAAGTTATTATTTAATTATTGGGAAGCATAGTTGTGAGATTATTTTACCATATGTATACTCTTGAGAAAAGTAGAAAATATGTGTCACAAAATTTTCAATTTAAAATTATTTATATAACATATTTATGTCAGAAAGGACTATGGGGTTATGTCCCTAAACTTAAGCATGAAAGGGATTCCCCTTCATATAAACCATTTTTGCATTTTACCATTGATATTTTAGGTGAGCTATAACGCTTGCTTTAGCGCTTGTGTTATTAAATATAAAATTATTAATAATTAGTCAAAAACTCAAAGACAAGAAAAATATGTCATAGTAGAGACATTTTCCACTTATGGAAAAAGTATACTGTATGTATACAAGATGTGTGGTTTTATTAACCCTATATATTTGAAATACTCTAACATAATTTCTGGTAGTTAATAATATCCTTGATATTCCTAAATTAGATCCATATAGAATCAGCTTATTTATAAATATATTTCATGATCAGTTTAAGATCTATTTTATTATAATTAAAAGAATAACAGTATATATTAATATTTTGAAATGCATTTTGACTGTTCCATTCTCAAAATATATCTGACATGATAGAAATGATGAATCACTTAGAAAGTATCCTTATGAAGACTAATTACTGAAAGTAAATGTATCTTTTTTAATTTAAATTGATAACAAAATTCAAAGGTATTAATTTGAACTAACATAGTTAAGGCAAATAGACACTAAGAGTTTGTGTAATTCATAGCATAGTCTGGATCTGCTATCTATTGTCTGTATGAAATACAGAATATCACCAACTACCTTGAAATTAGCATTTCATCTGTAAGTAATAATAACACTTCACGAAATTATTATAATAATTAAATTTAAAAATGAGACAATCTCTATGTCTGATAATAGTAAATGATTACATGTATATATGTGTACATTTTATTTACCTTTTACTTTGAAATATAAATAGAGTGTGCCCTGCCTTTGAATGCTTGTGTTAATTGTAGCTGAAAAAAATCACATTACACTAGGCATGGTGGCTCATGCCTGTAATCTCAGCACTTTGGGAGGCCAAGGTGGGTGGATCATGAGGTCAGGAGTTTTGAGACCAGCCTGGCCAACATGAAGAAACCCCATCTCTACTAAAACTACAAAAATTAGCCAGGCATGGTAGCACATGCCTGTAATCTCAGCTACTCAGGAGGCTGAGGCAGGAGAATTGCTTGAACCCAGGAGGTGCAGGTTGCAGTGAGCTGAGATCACGCCACTGCACTCTAGCCTGGGTGACAGAGCAAGACTCCATCTCAGAAAAAAAAAAAAAAATCATCACATTACATACCAAAGAGTCCAGTCAAATGGATTCCTATGATGGGGGACAAATCAATTTAGGCCTATCTTTCTCTATGTAATAGATTACTACTAAATGCTACCATGTCTATGCTATAGTGAAATATTTTTAAATATAAAAATACTTAGATATCATGAATAAGTGATAGTGTAATTGATTAAAGTCTGTCTGCATAGCAGCCACTACTCATATAATATAGCAATTGAGGACACTGATTGATTTTAGAATGAGTCATGCATCTCATACTGGTGATTTAAATAAAAATTGGTTATTTGTTTATTGGGAATTATAATCAATTAAAATTGCAGCATACATCATAGTATGTTATATGAGAATAACTATAAATTTAGGACCACTATAAAAATCTTCATTAGATTGATGGATATTTTAAATCACATAATAAAAATGCATCATGATATTAAACAAAAATTGAGCTGGCACAATGTGTTTTTCAGAGGTAATTTTTCATGAATTTACCATCCAATTACCAATATTTGTTTAAATAAAGTTAACTAGTAGGATACAATGAATAACTTAAAATCTGTAAGTTAAGATTAATAGTAATTATTTTTTAAACTCTTTTTGAAAGACAGAATCTCACTCTTTCTCCCAGGCTAGATCATAGCTCTGCAACTTTAAACTCTTGGACTCGAGGCATCCTCCTACCTCAGCCTCCTGAAGAGCTAAAACTACAGGTGCACACCACCACACTCGGCTATTTTTCTTTTTCTTCTTTTTCCATACAGATAGGGTCTTGCTATGCTGCCCAGGTTGGGTTTTTAACTCCTCACCTCAAGAAATCCTCCCAAGTCGACCTCCCAAAGTGCTGTGATTAGGAGAGTGAGCCACCATGCCTGGACCAGATTAATAGTTACATTTTTCCAAAGAGTTTACATTTTAACATTTATTATTGATTAACAAATGTGGTAATCATATAGTTAATTGAAGACATAGTACAGTAACTTTGTCATCTACACAGAGGAAATGTTTCCATTAATGCAGATACACAAATGATACAAAGCTAGAGTCAAGAATGAATTCAAGGTCTTTGAGAAACACTTTACTGGTGGCTAGACTTTTACTGGTGGCTAGCTTCCTACTTATTTTGGACTTAAGCCTTTAAGAAACGTATGATTGCTTTGAAGTTATATTGGTTTTGTCTATGGAAGAAGCATACTGTTAGAAATAAAGACCACTAATATGACTAATATTTTAGATAGATTGATGAAAAACTAAATCTAACCTTAAAAAATTGTAACTTGGGAATGGGATTTATTACAAGTCATTACATCTTTGTATTAGATTTATAAACGTCACTTTATTAAAACTGAGGTTTATTGAGCTTTACATGAAAATTAGAGACCATATTAGCATTCTATAAATTAGTTAATTATAATTTGTTGTTCAAACTCTGCCCACTCCAATTGTACAAAACACCACTAAACTTTAAAATTATGTTTTCGTATTAAAATAGATGGAATGCAAACATTCAAGTGCAGTTTTTTTAATGACAGTCTTTTTTGCACACAAAACCTCTCCTAGATAATTCCTGAAGCAAAATACCAATTTAGAACATTTCTTTTCTAGTTCCACTAACATCCCACTGTGTGATCTGAAGAAAAGTACTTTAGAGAGTACTTTACCATGCATAAAAAGGCACTTATCTTCTAATAAAATTCTATCGATTTAAAATAATCTACCTTTCTTTCTTTATAGAGGTATAATAAGGGTCTAATGAAGAATTTTAAAATGCCTGTAAAGTGCCTTGAAATCTTTTAAAGAATTGTAGAGGCCTTCAATTGAAAGCAATTTGAAAGAATTGAATAGAGACCCTAAACAGAATGCAAATCAGGCCTCTTGCCAAATGTGAATCATAATTGTCCTTATTTATTGAGGGTGTCATAATCACCATCATTACTCAGGAGTGCAGCTGTTCATATTGATTGAATTTCAAAGGTACCCCAGAAATTGCACAAGAAACACAGTTTCAATCTTCTAGGAATTTATATTCCAGACCTTCACGTCCAATATGGTAACCACTAGCCATGGGTGGCTATTTAAATTTAAATCAATTAAATTTAAATAACATTAAAATTGTAGTTCCTCTGTCATATCATCCACATTTCATTTTTCTAAGCTACCTCACACAGAAAAGTATCATTTATATTTCACTTGCTCAATAGCCTTTTGTGGCCAATGGCTATCATACTGAATGGCACAGATACAGTGAATTTCCATTATCGCAGGAAATTCTATTGAACAGCCTCTTGTAGATGCTTGGTACACATATGCCACAATAAATATTATTCAAGAATATAATTTATGCAATAGGATTTTATTGCATATATTAATTCATTAATTTTGATACAGATTTTTGATGAGAATGTAGATAATTTACAAAAAGTCAAACATCTCTGTAAGCATTTTCACATGAATCAACTATTTGCATCTCAAATACAAGAGATAGGGTCTAGCACATGACAGGTGCTAAATAAATATTTGTTAAATGAATAAATTCATAAATGAACAAGTATTTTTGTGTATACAAAGAGACTTATGTAGCTCATTTTTCTTGCTATTGAAGGGGTACCATATACTGTTTTCAAAATAAGGAATGATAATGTAGTCTGGAAGAAAAAATACATTAAGCAAGAAATGCAACATTGTGCTAGATCAAGGGCTCGATAAGGCAAGGGAATGTTTAGATGAGCAGGTCTTCATTGTTAGAAAGAATAACAAATACTTTTTCAAATGGAGAAAGGACTTACAGTGAATTCTCTAGAACAGTAGGTAAAAGAAAAATGAAAAGTCTGCTAGACAAAAGGGCAGTAGAAAGCAATGTGTTGGAGTTGGGGAAAAAGGCTGATTCATTTTCAGGGGATATAGAGATTATGAAAGTCTCAGCAGAATGAAGGATTCCAGTTGGCAAAATTGAATGTAGTACCATCAATTTAGATATTCTCACATTAGCAATGGTTCTTCTGAAATTGTTGTAATTTAACTGTGTTTTAGGATAATTGTTTTTCTCTGAAAAAAAAAAGCAAATAATACAGAAAATATGGGCATAACATAATGCCAGTTTAGTCTCATTTTCTAAAAATGACTACAGAAGTGGGAGAAGCAAGGACGAATGGGTCCCAAGAGACAAATCATAGCACTACAGAGAGTTACATAGGAAAGCTAATCTGACAACATTATGAAACTACTTCATTTCCAGTGGAATGTGTATATTTCAATGCTAGTATAAGCCAGATGGCAATAGCCTTTGTTCTAACAGGGTCTGATGATAGTTTGTATATTTAAAACATGTCACAACTACACACTCACTTTTCTTCCTGTAGGTAACAGTAAAGAATGGCTACTGACAATTTCAAGTGCAATCACCTGTCTTCTCTACAGAGCCATTTTGATCTTCCTCTTCACTCACCAGAGTATCAAATAAAACTGATGTTCCCAGTACACAGCATGGTTCTGAATAGCGAAGATAACAAAGCTAGCTTCTATTAATTATCATTCTATTAGCTGATATTGTTAGTTAGGCTTCAATGTCACATGTGAGTAATAAGAAATTATTTTAACTAATCAATTGACACTCATATTTAGAGACATATTCAGTGTCTCCAGTGATAATAGTGTTTCATAAGCAATAAAACCATTTGAGAACATGGGAAAGAGATGAATTTAAGGAAATCATCTTCAATTCTGCCTATGCCCTTACATGACCCTTCCAAATATCCTTATTTTTGAAGTGCACATTTTTATTAATTTTTATTGGAAATGTGTATGTAAAATTGAACAAAATGTAGCAAAAGCAAAAATAGTAAAAAAACAAAAATAGTAAAAAAAAAAAGAGTATATGATAAAAAATACATTTCCATTCTATTTAGGATGCCAATCTTCTTCCAAAAGGTAACCACTATTACTGGATTTGTGTGTATTAATTTCTTTCCAGAAAAAAGTCTGTCTGTCACATATTATAGGTAATGTTACATATACTATTAAGCATGGCAAAACCATATTCCTATACACACTGTTGTTTGAAGTAGAAGAGTATTGTAAGGTATAGATGGATGTGTGCCACTTTTCAGTGAGTCAGACATTGAACTTGTTCTGAGTCATTTTCAAATGCAAGATCTGTTACAAAGAATATCATCTGACATAGTGCTTTATATATCTTACTTTGGCACACCTGAAGGCTACTTTCTGAAAAAGACGTGTTCGAAAGATATATTTTTGTGGATATTTCCAATTGGTCCTCCAAAGAGGATATTTTCTTATGTGATTATATCATAAAATATCAGAGTGTATGTGAAAGGAACTGCATGAGGCAAGGAAGAAAATTATCTATTTTACGTATATTCTTTTGTAATGCTTCTCAGACACTATTTCTAAGGCTGTGAGTAATTAAGTCTATAAGTGAATAAATAATTTCAGCAAAATTAGTTTTGCTGGCCATTTTTAATTTGATAAATATAACTGCATGATGTTTGTTTTTAATTTTAAATGTATTAGACAAAATGTCAAAGACAAATGTTGTATAGTTATTTAGTTTAGTAATTGCATAGAGACACAGTCATAAATGATCAATCATTGTTTTCCTTCAGGAGAAACTTTTATTTTCTCCTTTAAGATATATGATATATACATAACATATATTACATATAATTATATATATGTGATATATATATGTAATTTCAATTTCAAAAACTTTAAAAACATATGCCCTTTAATTGAGACCTGAAAAATGTGCCATTTATTCAATCGAGTTGAATAGACTTCTTAGCCATTACTATGGAGGAATCTAAACTTAGCATTAGAATTCCATAATCTTAACTCACCAGTTAGCCTAACAACAACAACAACAACAACAACAAAACGCAAGCTCTATGGCTTTAGATGTTGATCAATACTTATGAAGTCATCCAATGATTAATAACGAATTTCCTTGTTTATAATCCTCATTAGGTTGTTTCTTAAAGCACCATAATTCTTGACTAAGCATTTTAATATTCTAAAGACAACACACAGTGATACACAAATGTGATGAGTTATCTTAAGAAAAGTATTTAATATAATAATTCCTCTTGTGTTCATGAAGGACTAAAATAATAATTCTAGATAATAATAAATATAAATTTACAAAAATATATGGCCAATTTGAAGCAAGTATGCTACTTATGGTTTAAATTTAAATTTGCAGGTTTCAAATTATGGTCATAATTGATATTGACAATTATATTTGCATTATAAGTGTGAAATATATTTGCCAGATATATTTCCCTACATGATATGTATTTATGATGAAACTCAGATAATTCTAATATGCAAAAATATATTTGCAAACATTTGGACAAATGTAATTTTCACATCCAACTCCATCAAATAATGTTTAATATTAATAAACTTAATTCTGGGAAGATATATTTGAACAATCATTTAATTTTACAATGGCCAAATGTGTGTATGTAATTAAGTGCAGGGCATGCATCTGAGTGCTGTCTGAAAGCATGTATACACATATGACATATGCTGTTTAGTACAGACTAAAACATAGATACATTTGTTCATGTGCGTAAAAATTTTGGCTCAAATTTGATCAGTCTTATGTAATTCATTTATATATTTTCTAGGCAGTAGTCAACATTCAATGGAAATAAAGAAATAGATTAATAATTGAGGCTTCCCCTTGTATCTATGATGTTTTCCCTCTTGTGTTCTTCTGTTCTGATCTCTTCATGTCACAGTATTTTCTAAAAATTCATTCTCTTGCAAAGTATCTTATAGAGACACCTAGTGGCAAAAGGTAATGGTGGCTTCAGGGGCCATCCTTAATGTTGAGTTCATGGTAGAAAGTTTTCATCATTTACATATTTGAACCACAAGAGGCAAACTAGATTATTAGCATAAGGGTTCCTAACAAAACCGTAACCTAAACTAATTCCAAACATATTTAATACCTCTTAGTTGAATAACATTTACTTTAATTAGGACAATAAGTATTTAAAATAGCAATAATACAAAGCCAAGAATTAACCTTTGATATTAAATCCAATTATAAAGATTTAGAACAGTGATAAAATAATAAAATATAACAGTTTTCTTTCAGCTATTCTGAAAAATTCAATAATCTATTAAGACAATTTAGGATCTTTCAGAACTTTTGCAATGTTAATCAATATTGAAAATTATGTTTCTGATAGGACTCAATATTTATATCCCAAAGGTTTCTGGCTGTAATTCCTATATAATTTTAAATTTAAATATTACGTTTTCATTTTGACAATATCAAAGTAAGTTTACACTTAAAAATAAATTTTCTAAAATGCTTATATAATGTTAAAAGTTCATGACTAATTAAAGAATACAGAAATCAGCCTTTTGTGGATGAAGTGTGAGTTATATTTGTTTATGCAATGTATCTATAGCTAGTGGCTGTCATTCCTAGGTCAAATGGTTCTAAATTTAATGAAAAGTTCTATTATAAGATTTTGTTTTCATTATCTGAAATTACATATGACTTCCTTCCTTCCTCTCCCTTGAACATAACCCACAATTGACCAAAATTGTTTCCAAGCAAAGTATTTATGGGATAAAGTAAAAAAATATATATATATCTATATGTATTTGCACAAAATATGCAGGGGAAAGTCCAAAAAAAGATTCCAAAACCTCAGGAGATGCAATGTTCATCACCTGAGCTATACATACATCTTAGAACATAGATGTATTATCAGAATCTATATTAATATTAAACATGTGATCAATCAGAATATTATAACCACAATATTATTCCAAATATTACTAAGAATAAAACAATACCAATTATAATTAAGACAAAATTAATTCCAAAATGAAGTGGACAAAATATATTTACATGGAGAAACTACACAGTTATCAAAGGAACAGGCACATGTGCACTCAGCCTGCACTGGGCCACTTATTATGATCAACTTTTCTTTTATACTTGGGATGAACGGCAGTTCTAATATTACAAACATTGAAATCATGTCTTATGAATGTAAAGACCCCCCTTTTGGGGATGGAGGTGTCTGGTTTCACGGTAAGAGCCAAGAGTACTTACTGTAAAGATGACTCTAGTGGAGTTTAGCAGGTGACTCTTCAGGAAACTCGCTTTCTACCGGTATTGCATTTAGTTAGGGGTTTTCCAGCTTTTTAGTACACACCAAATGTATTCACAAACATTCCCTCTGAAAGTCGTTCACATTCCCTTGTGTTGGCTAGGCACACCTATAACACGTAATTCTATTAAAAAAGAGAAAAGAAAAGTAGCGCCCTTTTTTGCAGCTAAGAGGAACCACTCCCTTTTCCAGGATCCTTTACAGTATGTACATGAGACAGCAGCATTCTAAATGGCAGGCGATCAGCACAGGGCTGAAATCATCTGTCCCTGACCACCAGCAAGCCTGGCACTGTCGGGGTTATTTCCATTCCTCCCTTTCCCAGTCCGAGAACTGCACAGTCCCACGCTCGTATTACGCACATGGTCCAAGACTCCTCTGTCTCCTTCGTTTGTGACATCCAAGGGGGCTCCGGTTGCGCCGCCCTAGCCCAGGGACGCCTTCGCCCTCGGCTGCCACCTATCGGCCAGCAGGCGCCCACTTCGCCCCGGGCCCATCATGTCTGCTGCAGCTTGGCTCGCACCAGCGGCGCGACAATAAACAAGTGCACTGGACTGGGCCCTGCACCCGCTCCGGAGCGGCGGTCTCAGAGACCCGGCGTTGCTTACCACGTTGCCACGTCCTCGGCGCCCGGGAGGGAGACGCGACTTTCCCGGAGTTTTTTTTAGAGCCACCGGGCTGCCAGGACACGCCACAGGCATACAACGACGCCGCTCCTACCCATCCCCCCGCAGAAATCCCAAAGGATGTCGGTGATAGAGAGTTCCAAATAATGACGATCGTGCGCCGCATCTGGGGAAGGGATACAGGAAAAAAAAAAAAAACCTGCAAACACCGTGAGGGATGAAACTGCCAAAAGGATGCGAGAGCCTCTCAAATACTAATTAGGGGCCGCGGCGGCGGCGGGCTCCGCGCGGGGACAGCGGCGGCGGGATCCTAGCGCGGTGGTCGCCGCTGCGCGGGGGGCAGAGGACAGCGCAGGAGCTGAAGCCGCCGCCGCCGCCGGAGCAGACGAGGGGCCGGTGCCACCTTCGCTCGCCCCCTCACTACCATGTACAGTGTGCGCTGCAAGAAGAAGGCGGGAGATGCATGCACACCCCCGCGACCCGCTCCCTCTGGCTCGTCCCCGGGCGTGCGGCACTGACCAGGGAGGAATGTGGTGAAGAAGGCGCGGAGGAGAGCCGAGGGGGGAGGGGAGGGCCGGCCGGCGCGAACCCAGGCCCGAGGGTGCGAGGAGCCGGAGGAGGCTGGAGGGGGCGGCAGCCACCGCTGGGTCGGAGAAAGTTGCCCCCCACGCAGATGGGAACTGTGAGTACCCCCTGGGGGAAGGGAGCAGCTAAGACTGCCGGGGACCCCGCGATCGCGCGGGAGCGAGGATAGGAGCGAGTGTGCGAGTGAGCCTGAGTGTGAGCGGGTGCGACCGCTCGGCTGGGCTGACCGTCACGTTGGCGGGGCCGGCGGTGCCAGGCAGTCTTCTCCGCGTCCCCCTCCTCCTGCTCCGTGCCTCCCTCCCAGCAGCTCCCCCTCCCCGCCCCGCCCGGCTCCGGCTCCCGGCCCCTACCGCGAGGCGCCTCTCCTGCGGGTCCTCCGCCGCCCTCCCATCCCGCCGCTCCAGATCGCCCCCCGCTCTCCCCCTCTCAACCCTGCTGCCCGCTCCGACTACCGCGGAGAGCGCCGGGGAAGAGCCCTTTGGGGAGCCCCGGAACCCGCCGTCGCCACCGCGGCGGCGGCCCCGGGCTGGTGGCGTCCGGGCGCCTCTTTCCTCCAGCCCCTGGGACCGCGCTGCTCGCAGCCTCCCCGCCCTGCCTGGGCTTGGAAAACCCAGTGCATACCCCAAAGAGGGTTTTTTGTATGTGTGTGTGTTTTTAAAAGGTGGCTAGTATGAGTGGGCCTTGGAGATGTGAGACCGGGTAAGTCTACCATTTACTTTGCAAAAGAGGTTCGTGTGTGTGTGTGTGTGTGTGTGTGTGTGTGTGTGTGTGTGTCTGTGCAGCGGGGTGGCTTTCTTTCCCTCTCCTCCCTCCCCTTCCTCCGTTTTCCCTTCCTTCTCTTTGGGGCGGGGTGGGGGAGGGGGAGCCTCGCGTCCTGGAACTCCGGGTGCTTCTGCCTGGGCGGCCGCTTGAGCAGCTGTGCCCGGAGCCTCCGGTCGGCCTGGGTGCTGGGCTCTAGTCTGAGCCGTTCCGTGCTGCTTAATGCAGGGATGTACGGGGCGGTGATCCAGTATCTAAATTCTTTGAGAGAAAACAAATAGTCCCCCCGCCCCCGCCCTCCAAAAAAAAAAAAAAAAACCGAGAATCTGAGAATGTTCAGCGCATCCGCGAATTTGCATCGGAGGTGCGTTTCCCCGTCAGAATGTCAGACTTTCCAGGCTCATTCAACTTTATTTTCTCCAATTTTTGGTCTACTTTGCTAGCAAGGAGGAGGGGAAAGGGAATGGGTTGAGAGGAAGCTCTTCGACCCTTGCTAACTAGAACTGAATTAAAGTTGTAAACGCTGGAGTTTAATACTGGCTGAACAGAATTTGCAATGGGCTTTCAGATGGGGTGGGAGGTGAATGGGGGCGGGGAAGCACAGGGAGGGAGGGGGAGGGTGCCCAACCTCGCTGAATGGATGTACGGATTTGATCCAGCGGAGAACTGAAATTTCAAGGTAAACGTTTTGCTTTCACTGGGGATGTTTTTGCCGCTTTTAAGCCGGGAGACGTTTACCGTTGAGTTGGGAGGTCGGGGATACTTGCGAGGTTTATGCACTGTGGTTCCGATTCGTCTCGACACGTCTGGGTGGCCACACGTGAGTGACTCGTAGGCACATTGGCACATGTGCGTGTGAATGCAGAGGCGTTTAATAACGCGGGCTGGAGTCGACTTGGGGATCAGGAGCAAGGTCTCCAGACTTGAACCGCTGTCTCGGAAACGTCTTGGCTTTAGTTTGGGGTGGCAATTTGATAATTAGACTCGGGTAGTGAGGCAAAGGCAAGGTTGACCAGAGAAAAGGCATAGGTTCCTAGAGCCCAGCATTTCTATCAAATGTCCCCCACCCCGTTAACCAGCGCACCGTGCGCGCGCGCGCGCGCGCGGACACACACACACACACACACTCACACTCACACTCATTCCATTTATGTCTTTCCTTTAAGAGTGTTGCTGTTGATTAGAAGTAGGAAGTGGAAGGAAGCCTTCAAGGGGACAAAAAGCAAGCAAGGAAAAAAAGGGGGAAGAGGGTCATACTGACTCCTGGGGGAGATGAAATTCGGATATTAAAGAACTGACCTAAGTCACTTACAGTTCTCCCTCCCACCTTTCTATTTGGCCTCTTAATCAGCCCAGGCGTCCTTTCCCTGAGATCAGAAAAAGGAGGAAGGGAGCGTTAACAATTAAATGTAATAAGCAAGTCCAAGGATGGGGATGCTGTCGAGGTGGTAGTTCCGTGCAAACCTTGCTATTACCGTGGCAAATAGACGCGGAGTCCAAGGTAAGGGAGGCTTTGGCGCTGATCCTTGGTTTACTTTTAGCTGATTCCCGGTAAGCGGTAGGAACGTCCTTTTTAAACTCTAGGCATCGGGAGGTATTCCGAGATTGCGGATGCCTTCGCTGAGTTCTTTGTAATCCATCGTGCAGAACTATTTCAGTGGCTTAAAGATGAGGTTTGGTAGCGTCGCTGACATGATCAATGAGAAGTGGTCGCAGGGCGCTCTCAGGGAAGCGCTGCTAAATGACACTGTGCATGCAATTAGGACGCTGATGTGCTTAATAGCGTGGTAGTGAAGTCCACCATCAAAGCAAATGCGCTCTCCTTTTTCTTCTCACTCAAAGCTCTGGAAGACAATTGGTGATTTAAGAGCTTCTTCTGGCTCCTTTGATGCATTATTTTACACCCTTTTTGCCTCTGAAAAGTAGTCTTTAGGTTCCCACTTGGCATTTCTAGAGATGGTTTAAAATACCCCAAGTATCTTGGCTCCTTGCCTTTCTGTGAAAATGAGAGACCTTCATGGTGAACTGTTAACTGAAGAGGTTCTGAAAGAAAGAAAGTGGGGGCTGGGTATAGGTGAGGTGGGAACCTTGTAAAATGGTGCTTCTTTTTTCTTAAATTAGAACCCTGAAACTGAACTGACAGCCATTTTATGTATATTTATGGATTGGTTTTGAAAAGGGGGGAGTAGAGAACACTTAAATGGGACTTTATCTAACCTGCCCTTATCTTGTAAAGAGCAGCATATTTGTGCTGTGCTCATTTAAAAAAATGAAATCAACCTTTAAGTCAAAATGTATAATAGATTTTAATAAAATCTGGAGAACGTCAATGTTTCACGGGGGGGGGCGTGTCATTTATATCTCTTCCTTTTGGATTTTAGAGTAATGAGATTAAAGAAAGAGAGAGACTTTCTGACTGATCCCTTAAATTTTTGTCATATTCTGTTGTTTCCTTGTTTCCTCTCTCCCTTACAGGAGGTAAAATGCACACTTGCTGCCTCCCAGTAACTTTGGAACAGGACCTTCACAGAAAAATGCATAGCTGGATGCTGCAGACTCTAGCATTTGCTGTAACATCTCTCGTCCTTTCGTGTGCAGAAACCATCGATTATTATGGGGAAATCTGTGACAATGCATGTCCTTGTGAGGAAAAGGACGGCATTTTAACTGTGAGCTGTGAAAATCGGGGGATCATCAGTCTCTCTGAAATTAGCCCTCCCCGTTTCCCAGTCTACCACCTCTTGTTGTCTGGAAACCTTTTGAACCGTCTCTATCCCAATGAGTTTGTCAATTACACTGGGGCTTCAATTTTGCACCTGGGTAGCAATGTTATCCAGGACATTGAGACCGGGGCTTTCCACGGGCTGCGGGGTTTGAGGAGATTGCATCTGAACAATAATAAACTGGAACTTCTGCGAGATGATACCTTCCTTGGCTTGGAGAACCTGGAGTACCTACAGGTTGATTATAATTACATCAGCGTCATTGAACCCAATGCTTTTGGGAAACTGCATTTGTTGCAGGTGCTTATCCTCAATGACAATCTTTTGTCCAGTTTACCCAACAATCTTTTCCGTTTTGTGCCCTTAACGCACTTGGACCTCCGTGGGAACCGGCTGAAACTTCTGCCCTACGTGGGGCTGTTGCAGCACATGGATAAAGTTGTGGAGCTACAGCTGGAGGAAAACCCCTGGAATTGTTCTTGTGAGCTGATCTCTCTAAAAGATTGGTTGGACAGCATCTCCTACTCAGCCCTGGTGGGGGATGTGGTTTGTGAGACCCCCTTCCGCTTACACGGCAGGGACTTGGATGAGGTATCCAAGCAGGAACTTTGTCCAAGAAAACTTATTTCTGACTATGAGATGAGGCCGCAGACGCCCTTGAGCACCACGGGATATTTACACACCACCCCAGCCTCAGTGAATTCCGTGGCCACTTCTTCCTCTGCTGTTTACAAACCCCCTCTGAAGCCCCCTAAGGGGACCCGCCAACCCAACAAGCCCAGGGTGCGCCCCACCTCTCGGCAGCCCTCCAAGGACTTGGGCTACAGCAACTATGGCCCCAGCATCGCCTACCAGACCAAATCCCCGGTGCCTTTGGAGTGTCCCACCGCGTGCACTTGCAACCTGCAGATCTCTGATCTGGGCCTCAACGTAAACTGCCAGGAGCGAAAGATCGAGAGCATCGCTGAACTGCAGCCCAAGCCCTACAATCCCAAGAAAATGTATCTGACAGAGAACTACATCGCTGTTGTGCGCAGGACAGACTTCCTGGAGGCCACCGGGCTGGACCTCCTGCACCTGGGGAACAACCGCATCTCGATGATCCAGGACCGCGCTTTCGGGGATCTCACCAACCTGAGGCGCCTCTACCTGAATGGCAACAGGATCGAGAGGCTGAGCCCGGAGTTATTCTATGGCCTGCAGAGTCTGCAGTATCTCTTCCTCCAGTACAATCTCATCCGCGAGATTCAGTCTGGAACTTTTGACCCGGTCCCAAACCTCCAGCTGCTATTCTTGAATAACAACCTCCTGCAGGCCATGCCCTCAGGTGTCTTCTCTGGCCTGACCCTCCTCAGGCTAAACCTGAGGAGTAACCACTTCACCTCCTTGCCTGTGAGTGGAGTTTTGGACCAGCTGAAATCACTCATCCAAATCGACCTCCATGACAACCCTTGGGATTGTACCTGCGACATTGTGGGCATGAAGCTGTGGGTGGAGCAGCTCAAAGTGGGCGTCTTAGTGGACGAGGTGATCTGTAAGGCGCCCAAGAAATTCGCTGAGACCGACATGCGCTCCATTAAGTCGGAGCTGCTGTGCCCAGACTATTCAGATGTAGTGGTGTCTACGCCCACACCCTCCTCCATCCAGGTCCCCGCGAGGACCAGCGCCGTGACTCCCGCGGTCCAGTTGAACAGCACCGGGGCCCCCGCGGGCTTGGGCGCAGGTGGAGGGGCGTCGTCAGTGCCCTTGTCTGTGTTAATCCTTAGTCTCCTGCTGGTTTTCATCATGTCTGTCTTCGTGGCCGCCGGGCTCTTTGTGCTGGTCATGAAGCGCAGGAAGAAGAACCAGAGCGACCACACCAGCACCAACAACTCCGACGTGAGCTCCTTCAACATGCAGTATAGCGTGTACGGCGGCGGCGGCGGCGCGGGCGGCCACCCACACGCGCACGTGCACCACCGCGGTCCCGCGCTGCCCAAGGTGAAGACGCCCGCGGGCCACGTGTACGAATACATCCCCCACCCACTGGGCCACATGTGCAAAAACCCCATCTACCGCTCCCGAGAGGGCAACTCCGTAGAGGATTACAAAGACCTGCACGAGCTCAAGGTCACCTACAGCAGCAACCACCACCTGCAGCAGCAGCAGCCGCCGCCGCCGCCACCGCAGCAGCCACAGCAACAGCCCCCGCCGCAGCTGCAACTGCAGCCCGGGGAGGAGGAGAGGCGGGAAAGCCACCACTTGCGAAGCCCCGCCTACAGCGTCAGCACCATCGAGCCCCGGGAGGACCTGCTGTCGCCGGTGCAGGACGCCGACCGCTTTTACAGGGGCATTCTAGAACCAGACAAACACTGCTCCACAACCCCCGCCGGCAATAGCCTCCCGGAATATCCCAAATTCCCGTGCAGCCCCGCTGCTTACACTTTCTCCCCCAACTATGACCTGAGACGCCCCCATCAGTATTTGCACCCGGGGGCAGGGGACAGCAGGCTGCGGGAACCGGTGCTCTACAGCCCCCCGAGTGCTGTCTTTGTAGAACCCAACCGGAACGAATATCTGGAGTTAAAAGCAAAACTAAACGTTGAGCCGGACTACCTCGAAGTGCTGGAAAAACAGACCACATTTAGCCAGTTCTAAAAGCAAAGAAACTCCCTGGGAGCTTTTGCATTTAAAACAAGCAAGCAGACACACACGGTGAACACATTTGATTAATTGTGTTGTTTCAACGTTTAGGGTGAAGTGCCTTGGCACGGGATTTCTCAGCTTCGGTGGAAGACAGGAAAAGGGTGTGCAGATTCCTTTAAAATTTACACGTGGGAAACATTTGTGTAAACTGGGCACATCACTTTCTCTTCTTGCGTGTGGGGCAGGTGTGGAGAAGGGCTTTACGGAGGGCGATTTGCTGCGCGGGTGTCTTGTGAAAGGTCGCAGTCATTTTTATAGTGGTTGGAAGTGCTAAGAATGGTGGATGATGGCTGCGCATAGATTCTACTCTTCCTCTTTTGCTCCCGCCCACCCCGCCCCCGCCCCACCTCCCTTTCTCCCCTTTTAAGCCATGGGTGGGTCTAACTGGCTTTTGTGGAGAAATTAGCACACCCCAACTTTAATAGGAAGTTTGTTCTCTTCCCCCTCTCCTTCTCTTCTTCCCTCCCTTCCCTTCTCATTCCTTTTCTTTGTTTTTAAAGGATGTGTTTGTATGCATTCTGGACATTTGAATTAAAAAACAAAAGTATTGTGAACCTGAAAAGGATCACCGTAGATGTGGAAAAATCATTAAAATTACAGAGCTATATGATCCATAATTGATTAGTCAAAATAACTTATTGATGAAATATACAAATATTTTATTGTAGCACCTATTTTTATATGCACATTTAGCATTCCTCTTTCCTTCACTATTTAGCCTATGATTTTGCAGAGGTGTCGCACTGTATTAGGAGCTGCATTTCCAAAACTGATGTGGTATCAGGAAGGCATTTTCAATCATTAAAAATGTGGAGAATTTCATAGCAAAATCTTTAAAAGCCAATGCAACCCACCCAGTTGATTCTGTATTTTTTTTTTTAAGAAAAAAGAGCTGATTGTATCCCAATGTATAAAAAAAGGGCAATTAATTGGGCCATTCCAGTGAGAATTGTGTGCAAGTTTTTGGTTTTATTTGAAAAGATTCGAAAGTATTTTTATTAGTGAACCAAAATAACATGATTTGACTACTATTGTAGCCGATTTTCGATTGTTCAACCAAACCCAGTTGCATTTGTACAGATCCACATGTACTGGCACCTCAGAAGACCAAATTATGGACTGTACAAGTCTCTATACAATGTCTTTATCCCTGTGGGCAGCAAGCAATGATGATAATGACAAACAGGATCTCTGTTAAGATGGGGCTACTGTTGTTACAGTCTCATATGTATCCCAGCACATGTAATTTTTTAAATAGTTTCTGAATAAACACTTGATAACTATGTCAAATATGAGGGATGGAAGTAATGATTACTTAAGGTGCAAAAGACTTGCCTATGTGTAAGTTAAGCCTTTGTTGGTTCAGGGAAGTATGATTTTCTAAATATGTCACAATGTGTTTATTAATGATATTTCAATTATATACATTGTTTCCTTACTGAAGTATTCATCTACTACATGGAGTGTGGTAAGTAATATATTGCATATTCACTTTTTTCTCAATATAATGTATTTGTCATATCAGTATTATTTATTCAGTCTGCAGTTTTCCATAGTTTTTGTATTTTTAACTTACGTAAAACTACTTTCAACAATTATGATGGATTACTTATCTAAAGTTGTTCAGTATTCTAAATGCTCAAAATTTTGGTGGATATGAGCTCATCATATTTGAATAAGGTTTTCTAGTAATTCTAGACTACAATTTAAGCATAAGAAATGTTTGAATTAATCTGAAACTTAAAGAGCTATGTGCTTCATTGCTATTGGTGGATCTCCCCATAATCTCACCTGGAATTTGTACAGTATCAAGGGCTGTTCGTGAACTCTGTGTTTAAAGAACAATTTCCATGGCATTCTGCCACAAAGAGGCAGCATTCACCCATGAGTAAATTGACAGTAACTACTTGAATTCAGATTGAATAGGTGGTAACAGTTTCCCTGAGGATTAAAAAAAAAAATTGTAATACTACATTGACCAAGTACAGTAAGCTATTCATATTGTCTGCAACATTTTCTCTTCTAAAGTTTTTTTCAAAGAGGAAAGGAATAAGCTTAATAATGCCATCGTATTCGCATGAAGAAAAGTGCATCTCTTGCTCTTCATCTACCTCCTCTATATTATTAGATCCAGGATTAGAAAAGAAAAAATAAATACTAGCATTTGACATCACAATTGAGATTGTTATTCTTCACAGCAGCGGACAGTTTTTTTTAAATGTCAATATCACTTCCTTAACTTTATTATATATAGGTATGACAAATTTATAAATTATAAAATATAAATGTAAAATGGAAACCTCCTTGTAACTTACTTTTATTTCTTAATTGATGCACAAAATAAAAAGATAAGAATGACATAAAATTAATGACTTAGTTCTGGACAATGTAAGTAACTTCCAAAGAAAGTTTAGTTATGTAATTTTCAAAGATTTACAAAGTCTTATTGTAAAACCAGTATCATTTCACCTAATTTTGTCACATACACTCCCTTTAGGTGGTTCATTTTTATCTTTACTCTTCCTAAGGTGTCCAATATTTTATTTTAATCTTGAAAATAACAATTATAGATTGATTTTTAAAAGTTACTCTTAATATTTTATTATGTTTTCCCATTGTATTAAGAAAATAAAGGTAAACACATCCTTTCATAAACTTGAAAAATTTTTTAGTATCTCAGAATCATGAAACTGCACAGAATTAAAAAATGAATTATTTTTCTCCTACCAATGGTTTCCTGCCAATACATTAACTTTTAAGGTAGAATATAGGCTGTATAATTTTGAATATTTAATTTCTGTTGCTTCGAATTGTTCACTGAGTAGATAATTAGACTGGGTATATCAGTAGTTTGTGACTGGATTAAGAAACCCTGCAAATTCTCTTCATGGAATTTTGGGGAACAAAATATGTAATGTTTCAGGCATCAGTTAAATTTTGGATGCAATCTAAGCTTACTCTTTGTGCTTGTTCGATTTAATATGTTGCATAAATCTCATATAAATGCATTTACAGGTAGATATTACAAAATATTTTTATGTCTATGTGAGTATGATGTAAATACTTAAATTATCTAAGAGAAAATAAATACATTCCAAGTAAATGTAGATAATTTGTATGCTAATATAAAAAATTATTTACAGCTAAACTAGTGATTGAAGTTGTAAGTAAAATCACCTTAGCATAGATAGCAGACTTGGAACATGTCTTCTGTTTAGTCAAGATTATCACCTTTACACATGAAAAGTGGAAGTTTTGGGTACCCAAGTCTGTCCCTCACCACTGTTCCCTTAATACTAGAAAGAAAATCAAACTAGTTTATAATGACAACATCTACACATACTGTGAAAAAAGTTACAATTTAAGAATTGAATCCAAGATTGCAGTTTCTGTCCTTATGTATGAATTATATTTCTGTTACTACCTTGTGTTGTTGGCAAAATATTCAAATTAATATTTATAATTTCCTTTTTTCTAGTCTATTATTTATTTTTTCCGTGTATCTCCTCCTTCCCTCCTTCCAACTCTCTTTTTCTATTTTTTTATTCATTATTTTTCAATAAGGTAAGGGAAAAAGTGAAAATAGTTTAGTCCTAGTTTGAAATGTCAAAAGCTGGCTATTTAATTTCAAGAGTTCCATAGATGGTTCCCAAAGTCACATGACTCCAGATTAATGACAGTACAGCAGACCACAAGTATTCTGTCAATTCATTTGGAAATGTGCTCTTCCTGCACTTTCAGATGGCTCCAAATTAAAATATTTGCAGGTATGTCAAGATACCTGGAATGACTACTTTTAAGAATAAATTTTACACTAAGAAAAAGGAACTAGAAACATCAAAGCAACAGATTTAAATACTAGAAGC
Source organism: Cacajao melanocephalus (assembly GCA_963573385.1). Classification (NCBI taxonomy): domain Eukaryota; kingdom Metazoa; phylum Chordata; class Mammalia; order Primates; family Pitheciidae; genus Cacajao; species Cacajao melanocephalus. The sequence goes on from CAUYLG010004588.1 coordinate 128,695, forward strand.
CAGGCAGAGTTAATTAATTAATTTTCAAAGAGAATAAAATGTTGCAAAAGTATAAGCTGTTATCATATTAACCGTGGTATTTATGCATAAGTTTCCACAAACCCTTTGAGGTTCTCCACTATTGCAAATAGGTATGTGAGAATAAGAACAAAGTAGCTGGGTAGACATTAGTCATGTGCTTAAAAATACTTATCTGACATCTATATGCTGATAAACTTTATATTCATTGATACTGCATTTGACAGCTGTACATTATTATTATTAATTTCAATTCAACTTAATGCCTTCATATAACTAATCATACATATTTCCATGAATATATGTAGCATGTATATGACATACAAAAAAAGATGGATTGTGAGTCATTACATACACATTTTTTCCCGTTTTTTTACATTTTAATATTTTCAAGTATTTCAAATTATACTTTTATTTTCATGCTTTAGGAATGTTACATTGGGGACAGAAAATTTGATGCAGTAAAATTTTTGAATGTGACAATAATATAGTACTTTCTGTTTCTTCCTCTGGCTTTAGCAGACCATGGCTTACTAGGCACAGATCAAATACTTCTCATGGTAACTCTACTAGTATTATAAAAACTGTACTAGTATTAAAAGAGCAACATTTAACTCTGAGATTGAGAGACTTAGATTGTTTTCTGTAAAAATCTTCTGAATATTAAAATAGAAATATTTTATAGAAAATGATGTTATAAATATACAAAATAATTTGATTTTTTATTTTCTATGAGAGATCAAAACAAAAATGTTATGATATATTGCACAATGCTAAGTATGTCAGATACATTTTTATTAGATGTTAGGAAAGTCATTTTATGGAGGAAAGTAATAGTCAAGTAATAGTCATAGAGATGTTGAATGGAAATCTTACAGAGTTTTTTATTAGGCATCTTTATTAGTAATCATGAAGAAATACTGTATATTTCTACTATAAAGTAGACATGTATATACTTTAAAATTTAATGGTTCTAAAAGTGGAAGTTATGAACCATTGTTTTGAAGGATGTTTTTCATTTTTGTCATTTTTAATTTTAATTTAACATATGCATAGATGAGATTATGGCTTTATTTTAAATATTCATTTATACTTGGTCCACATTGAACAAATTTACTTGCAGATTGTGTATTTTAAGATTTTTTTCAAGATATTATAAGTTCAATTATTTCTCGATTGTAATACTTGAATATTGAATCACTTATATTCATATATATATATATGCAAGCAGCAAAATTCTGTTGGTTTTTGGTGTTCTGGCATGTACATGTTTTAGTTTTTTACTCACACATTCATTTCTACCACTAGTGATCATTTCTACCATTTTCAACTAACACACTTTTCAAAAATCTTACTGTATAATTCATTAAAAACAACACTTAATAATGGCTATTGAAACCAAATTTGCTGTATATTTTCAATTTATTATCTGCCAATTGAAATAAAATCTGAAGGGTGGCAGTATCCGCAGGTTAATTGATTAGCAAATTTCTTTTAGGATACTATAATACTTTGACTAGCCTGTTTCATACATGAGAAGTTCCTCAGTGTCATGCAGACTAAAATTTTATATACTAAATAGAATAATTGATATATAAAAGTGAAAACTTGACCAATAAATGTATATCACCTATAATAACATATTTACATAAATTATCCACAGAAAAAAATATGCTTCTTAACTTTATAAACATGGAATATTTTTTGCTATATTAATATCCAAAGTCAAAAGGGTGTTTAACTCTGAAAATTCTAACAATAGTAAAACACTTATAGCTATCAAATTTATTGAAATCTTGAGTTTTAATATCTACTTTAAACCTCCACTTCAAAATATAAAGTTAATGGTACATGTTTTTCTTTATATAGCTGAAATCTGCCCTTGTTGAACTTTCCTAAGATATATAATATGCATGATAGGGTTTCTTCATATTTTTCTTTTTGTGTAGCATTTAGGTACCAAATGTTAAAATATACATTTATGAACTACCACTAGTTAAACTGTATTTTTTTAATGATATACCTCAATTTTATAATCATCCCCAAGTTTTTAAAGCTAATGAACATGAATATATATAAGTGCATCCAAATAAGAATGCTGAGATCTATAAATTACTCATTTTAGAGAATATTCAAAATTATTCAGACTGTCATTTAAAACCATTCAATCAATATAGTGATATATTTGTTACTCAGTTATGATGAAAGATCCCTAATTCTGAAACAGAAATGTAGTATCACACTGGAAATTGATTTTTGTATGTTAAAAGATAATCATTGAGTATTCAGATTATAAATTTTAAATATCCTTTCCAAGATTTTATATATATATATATATATATACATATTATATATACAAAAATTATGTAAAGAGAGACTTTGTATAAAATTAACCATTTTAGGAAATTACTAATATCCTATGGCTTTCACAGTGTTGACTTTTAATTTAACAACTAATTCCATCTTCCTTATAACTTTTTACCCCAGAGAAGGTATTTTTTTGCATAGCAATGCACTTCAGTCATCTGTTGTCCTATTATGTTTTTGGCCTATTCTCTTCATTTAGAAGCTCTGTGCCCAAGGTTAGACACATGAAAAATGGTCTCTGTCATTGCCTTTAATTCTCACAACTGAATCATTCTACCACCGCCTCCCACCTCCTTGAGTTTTTGCAAAAATGAAAAAAAGATGATGAGATATCTCTTTATTTTGCTAGCAAACTCATTTTAAGAATATGCCAAGTCAAATTAGTGACATCCCCACATTATTAAAATAAAAATATGACAATTCAGTTTCTAACATGACAATCAAGAACTAGGTAAGCAGGACTTAACAGGAATAAGGGATGGGGATTTTAAATTGCCATTATGAACTTGTCATTCATTAGTAATTCTAAACCTAAAATATCTAAAAAATAAAGGCGACAAATTCTTTTTTAGCATATTTAAAATTATCCACTTTTGTTGACAGGGTAGGTCATATAGTTTACAAAATGCCACTGTTTCGTGCTTATAAACCCTTAGAAATTCTTGCCAACTGGTGACTCACGTGTTAACTCCTTAATAATCTGTTTTATTTGATCAGAACAGCTTTATTTCCTTAAAAAATTGTTTTTGAATTCAAATACTTTTAGGCTAGATGAACAGCTTCCATATTTCCATATTGTCTTAACCTAGAAACTTCATATAATTTCATATTATCAGCTAGACTATGAGTGTATTTTAACTTTGAACCATGTTTAAATAAAATTTCATCCTCTAATATTAAACTGTATCTCTCATAATCATGGATTTTTATGTATTGTTCTTGGGAAGCTCAGAGTTTATCAAAAGCTTTATGTGTGATATATGAGGTAGCAAATTTTATGTAGATTCATATTAAGGAAACAAAAACTATAAGAAACACCAGAACAAATAATATTACATTAAAAGGAGGAGCTGGCTTGTTGTATCTTAATATTGTATTTGAAATATAAATGTATTTGTTAAAATTAACTATTTACAGTGACTTGGAGTCTCCCAGAGAAGAAATTATTCCTGCTTAGGTGATTTTGTAACATGCACTGTCTCCCACAGCTCTTAGACATCATAAGGGAAGTAGCAGCAGTAACTTAAGAGGTATGTGAATACAGAAGGAAAGTTATAATTGCAGCATACAGCATACACCAGAAGCGTTTCCTAAACTGTTCAACTGCTAATATACTTGACAAGAGTGCAAATGGTCAATTCAATGGAAATATGTGAACCATCAGATATTATGAGAATCACTTTTAGAATGATAGGTGTAACTAGAAGAGTCTGATCCAATAGAATTAGGATCAAAACCTTTCAAAATGGGGAAAGACAGAATTGCCAGTTTTATTCAATGTCTTGAACAAAATAATGGGTACAATAAATATTTTCTTCATTATTGCTTATTGGGTCTATGATAGGTTGTTTGTTAATGAATATATACCTACAGGAAGTAAAAGATAATGTAATCAAATTCTCAAACTCTCTGAATATGTTTGTTTCCTTTTAATATTTTTTTTTCTTGAGAAAGAAAACCGATATATTATCTAAAATAATTTTGGATTTTATTTCCCCTATGATTTTTATAACAAAATGTTACTTAGCTTTATATATTGCTATATATATGTTGCTATATAAATATATTATTGGATTTTTTTTCATTGTTCATTCGGTTTAGTCATCATTATCTTAGTTTTTGCCTCATTGAAAGTATAGGTTGTGCTTCATATGGGGAAGTAAGAGTTGCAAAATATTTGCTGTTATTTTTATCAAATGGTAGCCAGTGGCTAAAGGCAAAATGGTGATTCTGTTATTATTATGTTTCTTTGTCCACTGCAGATTGATGGTGTGTCCTTTGACAACTTTCTTGGTGTCTCTGCTTTAATTTCAACTTGTAAAAATGAATACAATGAACTTGGTTTACGAATAGCTGAAATAAATTTACATTGTAAGTTTTCTCTACTAGGTGTATGTCAACTGTGACTCTAAAATCAGCAACACAATAATTAATTATTACCGCTATTTACGTTATGTACCTATGAAAGGTATGATTATATCTTTTAGATGAAAACATCTTTATCTTACTATGTATTTGTCTAATATTTCTAAAATACATAGTTCAATATATATTCTTTAATTTCTCCATTAACTTTTATTTTACAAAATGTAATGTTTGTGGAAAATTAGCAGCAACTTTAAAAGTACAACGCCTTTGAAAAAGAAAGAAATTACTAGTTTTGTTAACTTTCTTACATATTTTTACCTTTTGAAATGATAACAGTGAGCTTTCAGTACATTTAACAAGATATGTGATCAGTATTTCTCGAAAAATGGAGTGATATTTCTAAATTAGATGTTAATCTTTTATTAGCTTATTTTGTTTGCACATTTTGAAGTTATGTGTGAGGTAATTTCCATTGTTCTAGTTTTAATTCAAACAATACTGAGCATACTTACAATATCTAAGGATCTTTGGCCTTTTTTTGCAGAGTTAATTGGAAATGGTAGAATAAATATGCAGTATATCTTTCATCATTTTAATATTCCAAATTTAGCAACCGATCTTCTAACTAATGATTACTGATATAAGTTGCTCTAATTTCCTTTTATCTGCCATGGTATAAATTTAACTTTTAATCCAATGATAAAACTATTTCTATTTTAACATTTTCAAATATCATTACTATTGCTATTTACTAGTCTCAGTGACAATCTGAGCTCCTCCTCAGATGCTTAGAGGAATCTTTATACAGTGTTATAAACAGAGAATTCTAATGATTAAAATTTAAAATTGTAGCAATGACAAGTCTATTATAAACATAATAAATAAATCATTACCTTCTGTATTAATGAACAGAAACATTAGTACCTTAAAACTAATGTCTTGAAAGATTTTAGAAGTGTAGCAAGCTGATACTCACACCTAATACAAAGGTCTTAGTGAATATCATCTTACAACTTACAAAATTTGCACTGTTCTTTACAAATGTTGTTTTGATTCCATGCAAGAGAATTAATCCAGAATTATTTTGACCACAAATTTTTCTTTCTAATTAACTGTCCAAACACAATCTACATAAAATAGGAAATACTTCATTTAGTATTTACTATATAAATATAGTAAAAACAAACAGATAGTGGGGATAATGGTTGTATCTATCACCATATTCTAGAATTGTACCTAGCATTCAGTAAGCACCTAATGGATTAACAAATATGTACTTATAGATGTCCGCAGACCAAGGTGAATTTAGTGAATATCATAAACTGCTTGCGTGCACCATCATAATGCCATTTATCTTGACATAACCTGCAAAGATGTCTCAAATGTCGGTAAGGATATCAGGTGAGTGTTTAGTACTTTAGCATGAAAATATTTAGAAAGCCATTAGGATGCTACTAATGATATCTAAATATATATTAAACACAGAAAATATTTTCCAAATGGCTGTCTTTTAGTCTATGTTTGTTATAATTAAGTTCAGATAGTTAAGAAAAAAATGAAAGTGTAAATAGAGAACTTTGGCATAAAACCCATTTCCCAGTCTTTAATTGTAATTATTTATTTTGCTTTGATAGTATAATTGGTTACATTTTTCAAAAATAATATGAAAATAAATTGTTGCTCTTCTGCACTTACATTACCATTTTAAAGTTCAGGGTATGCCTTAATGGAGATCCTGGTGAAATTTTCAGGCATTTTCAACAAATATGCTCCCGGTTTTGTCAAATCTGGTTAGGTGTTTATCTATTTAGAAAGCTTTTCTGGGTACTATGTATTTCCCCTGGGAGTAGAAAATCAGTTCATCTTTTTAATGAGAATGTTACCTCGAGGGAAAAAGTAATCCAGAAGGAATAATACATTCCTCAGGACAGTTGCCTACACATGGACACATTTTTATCTATGGCTGACTGCATGTATATTTCGGTGGAAGAGTTTTAATATTTTAAGATATCATTGCATTTTGTCATAAGGCACCATGACTAAAGGGTACAGTATTTTTGAATATATATTGACATATTTTTCTAAGCTTTTCATACATCAATTATAATTTGGGAAATTTTATTTGCTGTGAAAATTTTACCTGTATTCATATTTGAGGTAAAACTAAATAATTTTAACTTTCAATTTGCATGTTACGTTAAACAGAATATCAAAAAACAGGAGGCATAAGTAAAGAAGCACTGGAGTTTCACTTATAACAGCACAATTTTAGAAGTCTTTTAGCTCTTTTGATAGCAAAATATATATTTTTCATTCTCTCTCTAAACTTTATTTTAAACTTGATGAGTACTTAGATGATGAAGTATTTACTGTCATCACTTTGAATACTTTGGAGAATGTATAATTTGAGATTGTGAAGCAGTTTGACTTTGTATCTACATCTTTTAATCCTTAACATTCCATTTAAGATTCATATATTTCAAAGTTCTCACTTCTTTTGCCCATTAAAAATATTGGCATACTACTAAAAAAATCTTTGTTCTTTAAATACCCATTTTTTTCCTTTTACAAACTCTTTAAAATTTTCCATCCAAAATAAGAATAAATTTTATGTTGAATATATAATGTTAATACATTTATACATTTATATTGTTTCGATTATAAAATATATACTTGCATAACTTCACCTATAGTAAATAACTTTATGAGATATTAATACTATCAAAGCCTTTCAAAGAAATCTGATGATAAATATAAGACAGATTACATTTTAAGAATACTATAGTTATGTGGAATAATGAAGAATAAATATTAAGCATCTTTTCAAAGCAACTAATATAATCAAAAGGAAAGTTAATTTTTTTTTTGTATTTAGGAAAGATAATTTTTCCTGTTATTTTCTCTAATTTCTTAATATCAAATCAGTTTCATACTAATCATTCAAAATTAAATCATTTGAATTTCTATTATTTTTAAACAAAATCATTATTTGTTGTATAAAATTAAAAAAATGGTTAACTAATTAATAAATAAACTAAATGTAGCTATTTCATTGAGCATTTAAATAACATTTAAACTAAAATCAATAAAAAAACAAATCATTTGAGCAATGAATTTTCTAAATTAGAAATGCAAACCCAATTATAATATTGGGTATGAAAGATGTTTTATCATATGCTGGTGCATAGTAAATACTTTTTAAAATAAAAATGCATAGCTTTTTTTCTAAAATTCGAACCACTTTTTAAAACATGAAACATGACTGTAGGAACAGTACTAACATGAGAACTTCAGTTTACTTGACTTTTTAAGTGGGAATACGGGTATTCATATGCATTAGTACCCACATTTATAGTTGAAATTACAATTTTGTTTGTTAAATTGAAAAAGAAGACATAACTTGTGGACAACTAAGTGAAAAATGTAAGCTCTACATATTGATAAAATATTCCATCATAATGTATTATATCCTATTATGAATAGTTTTATAAAATGACTTGGAAAAATACAATCCCATGGGTATTTTCAGAAATTTAAATTATTTTTGTTAAAATTAAATAATATGTACATCTTCAATGCAAATTTTATATAGCTAAATTTCTATTTAGGGATATCTTAAGTAAAATCACATCAAAATTTAGTCATTATATGTAGTATGAATAATACCATAGGCAATATTACTTTCAGTGCCAGAGAAAGAAGAAAATGATAGTTTAAAGAAGTAATTTTTATTTATAAATAATCAGAAAAATATTTATGTGGGTTTTTCACATGATAACCAATGGTAGTATGAATTTTCACACTCTTACATGCATACTCTGGGTCACAGTTATGAAAAAAATTTAACCGTCACAATAGGAGCAGCAATGTACAGTTGAATTTTGCTCTCTATTACATGTACTACACTTAAAGATTCCTTTCAATCTGAAAATCTTTCTTTAAACAAGAAATTTCCTGTGCAGATGAAATGGAGTTACAGTGAAGGAAAGGAAACTAAGATTGTAGGTATTACCAAATTAGGACAATTTTAAAACTTTTTTAGATATATAAAAAAAAATTTTGCTCTGTCATCCAGGCTGGAGTGCAGTAGCGGAATTTCCGCTCATCACAACCTCCACCTCCAGAGTTCAAGCCATTCTCCTGCCTCAGTCACCCAAGTAGCTGGCCAGGCTGGTCCAGAACTCCTGACCTCAGGTGATCTGTCCACCTCAGCCTCCCAAAGAGCTGGGATTACAGGTGTGAGTCACTGCGCTGGGCCAAAATAAGAAATCCTAAATTAGGTTTAAGGAGCTCTGAATTTAGTATCTGTTGTATCTGTCACATAGTAAATAAATATATATGATAATCTTCTAGGAATTTGGAGTAAATAATTTTTAACAAATTCTTAATCTCACTACATTATAATCTGCCACAATGTTGCTATTAGACTTGTATACTGAAATATTAGAAGTACTAGACAAAATCCCATTTGATCTCATTTTCTTGAAATGAATTAGGTTATTGTTGTTGCCATGTTTTTCTTCTAGAAGTCATTCTGTAATAAAACTCTTTGCAGTTGTTATCATCTGGAATTGTTACATTGGACCTATGGGTGCTATAAAGAAAATCTCTACTCAAAAAATGAAAGTCATTTCTTATACCAAATATTTATTCAGTCACAAAAAAATATATATTCTTATATTTTGGTTGGATATCCCTACAGATTTATAGCTGAAATGCTAGAATGAGATTATGTATTACCTAGGATTGGGGGCTTGGAGTCTCACATTTTTCTAATTAATTTTTTATTTTTTCCAGATACAGAATTTTGGTATAAATGTTCCTATATAGTGATTATTTGCATTAACCATATTAACATGTTTATGTTATTGTTGGACAATATTTCATGATATATTATTATAGTGTCGATTGCTATAATTATATGTGATTCAGGAATTTTTAAAATATCTCTGTATCTAGATTATCCTATTCCTTTCAGGCACTGTATGTAACATACATGTTTATCTGATAACTCTTCTGTATTGCTACAAGCCAGAAGGAGTTGGAAACTTACGTAAATAGAGTAGAGTAAGTCCTCACTTAAAGTTATCAAAAGGCTCTTGGAAACTGCGACTTTAAGCAAACAACATATAAGGAAAGCAGTTTTACCATAGGTTAATGATATAAACAAGAGTTAAGTTCCTAGGACATATTTCTGGTCACAAAAACAATCACTACATTTCAAATAAAGACCAAAAACACTTCTAATACTAAACATTGAAATGTATGTGATACACACACACACACACACACACACACACACACACACACTCACACACACATATTTAAAGATTAATAAAGGAAGTAAAATTATTTTTTACCCAGTTATTTCAGTTCATGGTCTCCGTGGCTGCAGCCTATCCCAGCGGCTCAGGGTGAAAGGCAAGAAGTAACCGTGGGGCCAGGTGCCATGGATATTGCCTGTCATCCCACCATTTTGGGAGGCTGAGGCTGGTGGATCACTTGAGGTCAGGGGTTCCAGACCAGGCTGCCCAACATGATCAAACCTCGTCTCTACTACAAATACGAAAATTAGCCAAGTGTAGTGGCACACACCTGTAATCCCAGCTACCCAAGAGGCTGAAGCTTGAACCCTGGAGGCAGAGGTTGCAGTCAGCTGAGATCATGATACTGCACTCCAGCCCTATTGACAGAGGAGACTCTGTCTCAAAAGAAATAAGTAAAAGGAACTAACCCTGGGTAGGACATCATCCCACTGCAGGGTGTACTCACACACACATATACACACACACACACACACACACACACACACACAGAGTCACTCAGACTGGGACAATGTGGACACATTGATGAACCTGCTATGCACATCTTTGGGATACTAGAGGAAACTGGAGTACTCAGAGAAAACCCATGCCAACACAGGAAGAACGTGCATACTCCATACAGACAGTGGTCCCTGCAGGGTTTTTGTGTTTGTTTCATTGTTTGTTTTTCCCTCATCAAATTTGTAATGAAACAATGTTGAATGAAATAACATTATTTGAGGAATTGTTGTACATGGATTTTGGCATTTGTGTATATATGGAAATCAAAGATAGTTTAAAATGATTATAAATCTTTGTACATGTTGACACTATTCAATTCAGTTAAATGCTTTATCATGGTACATTGTGATCACTCTTTAAATGGTTACAAGACTTTGAGTTCTGAAAATTTGTTATATTTACGTTGTTCTAATTGTTCATAACTAGGAATTCACTGACTCTGCTTGATGTATGCTAGGAAAACTGTAGTAGATAAATCATACTTCCCGTTTCAGTCTCTTCTCTCTTTTGGCTTTAATTTTAACTTGAGGTTCATTACTTAAAGAAGTCATGCTCATGTTGCTGCAAATTTATTCTTTCTAATTGTTAATTTGTTCATGACATTCTGCTTTATGACAGTGATATTACGATGAAGGTGTGTCAGAGATCAAAAAGATTTCAAGGCTGTAGAACATACCTCTAGCTATGGAACCACAGGATATGTGACAGCAATGATATTAGGAGATGCTGAGCTGGAAACCCAATTCAGCACCAGAGACACAAATACTGTATTTTGACACATTCATTTTATAGGGAGGGCCACGCCTGCCAACCAAATAGAAAATGTAGGCTTCTAAGATAACTCACCTGCCTTTTTGTGGTTTGTATTTTTCATCTTAGTTAAAAAGTATACATTGACAGGGGATTTAATCCAAACATTAAAGAAGACATAAGATAGCCACCAAATCTAATTATTTTCAACTACTGGATATCAGAGCTTTAAAAAATTATTTTTAACTGCATTTTCTTCATTTTCCAAATGGGATATTGATAGAAAAATGGAGTGCATTCCTGACAGTTACATTTTTTTTTCTTATGCAGGTGATTTTAGTATCTGTCATGTAGTAAATAAATAAATATAATAATCTTCTAGGAATTTGGGGTAAACAATTTTAAACAAATTCTTAATCTCATTACATTATAATCTGCCACAACATTTCTATTAGACTTGTATACTAAATATTAAAACTACTGGACAAAATTCCATTTGATCTCATTTTCTTGGAATTAATTATGTTATTGTTGTTGCCATGTTTTTCTAATCTAAACAATACCGTAAATTTCAGGATAACTTTTTAAAATATACACTTAATACATTTATTCTGAAATTAGTTAATAGTTTTAAAAACCGGCAAAGAAAATACACACAGGTTTTTGGCATTGATTGGTTGATGTAATAATTATGTGTATTAAGTAAATATAAATAATTACCATATTAGCAAATCAATGCCAAAAAATTTACTAAATATACCTAATTATTACTATGAGCATGGGCAAAAATTTATTTTGGCATTTCACTGTTCAGTTTTAACTAATTAATTGGTACATATGTCTTTTATTTCTGCTTCAATAAATATAATTAAATTTTGTGAAAGCTGTATTCTAATGAACAAGTAATTCTCTCAAAATATTCCTTTTAATTCTAATTTAAATAATTTCTTAAGTAAAAATATAACTCTGCAATAGTAATAGTATAATGTGATTCTCTTCTAAATTAAACAGATTTCATTCTCATTCTTTTAAAATGTGATCAAAACCATGGAATTACTTTTAGTCTTCTGATTGGGATTTTTAAAAAGAAAACTCAAACTTAGGCGTTAAATACATTTTCTATTAGATAATATAACAACATACAATAAAATGATTAAGTAGTGCAATAGTGTCAATATTTCAATACCATTAATATTTTTAACATATGTTAAAATACTCCAGTACATAACCAATAAAGAGGAATTCATATGGCCAGCAATTTTAAACTGGTGCAATAAACTTATGTTTTGTGTTTGCACATGTAAGAGAACTGAGAACTGAAGAAGCAAGATGCAAACAATGTCTCCTTCACTCAACATGTTTTTTATGTTACAGTATATTCGTTCATGTTGTGTTATACAAATTTTGCAGGAAAAGTTGCTCATCTTATCAATTTGTGTATTTTTTTAATTTGTATGTTGTCAGCAATCATGAGCATTTTTCTTATAAATTGCACACGACAAGAACATGCTGAAGATTAGAAGGAAGGAGCAGCACATAATTTTAGCAATCCTTTTATCTTACCAATCACCAAAAGAAAATCATGCCAAGAAGACATGTGAGATATCATCTCTGTCTGTCATGTATTCAGGACAGAGTGTGGCTTACTAATGTTGCCATTATAGGCTATACTTTGTCAAGTGCATATATGTTTTTCCTCTTAAGGGGACTGTAAGCAAGATGTTAGCAATGCTCACCCTCTTCAGATTTCATTGTCGAATATACTAATATTTCAAAATATGGTTTTCATCTAGAAAAAGTTAAGGAGATTTTGAGTGTACAAATATAGCCAATGAGGGTAAATTTCAATAGAGATTTTTGTTTTAAATCTCTCCCATTTTAATAGTTTTTACAAATGATCTGACACTAGGTGTCACGTAATTGAGATAAAGACAAAAGTGTAAAACCATGTGAAATACTCACCTCTAATAGTGAATTAGTCTCCCTTTTCTACTTGGTTTTGCTTTTTAAATGAGAGATTTCAAGTATGTCATTGCAGGATTATTTTGACAATTTTTTTCTTAGAATGGTTATTTGCGAAATTCTCATTTACTATATCATTCTTCTAAAAAATAGATGTTGGAATTATTTAAATATCTCAAGATACTCATATAATTGTAGATCATTATTTTTTGACAAATTATGTTATTGTGAATAAATATTCAATGTATAAAATGCAGGACTTTTTTTCCTGTTTTACACTCCAGTGCCCTAATTCCTATCTACTATTTTAATTTTCTTTTTCTATGGTATATTGCATAATGTGGAGTCAACTATTTTTTACAACATTTACATGATGATCTGAACGTTCCTACTCAGTTAAATAACAAAAAACTAATTTGGGGGACCATGCATTTTAAATTTGTTAAAAAATTGTTTTATTTGTGTGTGTGTGTATATAATTATAATTTGAAAATTGGTAAATTTATTCTACATTTAATCTTGCTGCTTTGAGTTCTCCTGAAGCTTGTAATAATGTTTTGGGGAGTAATATGAAATGTTTCATGTGTAAGTTAATGTTGCATTACTGTTATTCAAGAATAATTGGCTTGTATTTTTAATTTTTTGGTGGACCCTTTTGTTATTTTATTTCCCTAACCTCTTACAAATAGTTAAGATTTGGTTATAAATGGCTATACATTTATATAATTTATTTTGAAAACTATACTAATCTATGAACTTCTTAAGATTATACAAGCTGAAATGTAAAATAATCTGAGTCACTCAAAAATCTTACTTAGGAATAGCCACTAAGAATAGTCACAACAGTTTAGTGTTTCTTGAACTGAAGTATTTTTCTGTTGCTGCATTTGAAATTGCCTGCTCTCCTTAGATTCTCAAGATAGCTGCCTGTGAAATCTCTCTCGCCTCCTACACTTTCACAGGCTCCTGGGGCTGGTGCAAGGTGCAACCATTGGTGGCAACATGAAGTTAACAACAACAAAAGCAGAGTAACAAGAAAAATTGGAAAAGAGACTATTTCTACGGTTGTTTCCAAACAACCCCAGAATTCCGTATATACCAGGCACTTTCCAGTGCCTATTCCATTTTTTTCATTCACAGTTCCCAGGAAAAGTCTTGATTGGAAATGTAAAGCCCTGGGCCTAGTTTCTGTAATGATATTTCCTTGCAATTTCCTTCTGATGTGTAGATGACTTTTGTCTGTCTGCTTTCAGTGGGAGCATTAGGAGCTTAGCTTGAGTGTGCCTGTGTGTGTGTGTGTGTGTGTGCCTGTGTATCGTTACTACCCCCTGTCTATATGCAAAAAGAGACTGGCAGGCAAAGAAGAAAAGGTAAACATTCAACCCTATCTCAGTGTCTTCCTAACACAGCAGGGAAGAGAGAAATGGATCATGGGATTGTTTTAGATGTAAAAACCACTGCGTGTTGGTAGCTAAATTATGTTATGTGGTGGGTTAGGGAGGAAGGAAATCTTCATTAGAAATAATGGGTAGTGGCAGGGAAAACATCAGGAAAAGAAAATAAATTGGGTGAATACCACTTGGCTTGAGATGTATTATATATTCAGGAGTTTCCTTTTGTTCTTCACTACGCAAAGCTGCTGATCTAACCCTAGTACATGAGCTGAATATCCATCTCCAGGATTTTCTCTCCCCACTGTAATATTCCCTAATATTACCTGCCTTGAATTTCTTTGGTAGGTCTTGAGACGTATAATTTACTTTCTTAGAATTGGAGTTGTTCCTGTTGTCTTTATATTTGAAGAAGACAGAAGGAAACAACCTATAAATTGACTGGAAATATGTTTCTGGTAACTTAAATTTGATTTTTAATTTTTTAAAACATTGCCATACATAGTTCTTTTTAATATTAACCAGTGTAATAAATACTTAAGGGGCATTGTAGATTAGATTATCTTGTTGACAGCATAGAGTTTGGTTTTTGTAGACATTGATTTATGTCAGAAAAGAATTTAACATCAGAAACAGATTATGGATGCTAAATATAACCCATCTGTAAATTCATTTTGGGTGTTTCTTAACTATGCATTTAATCCAATTTGTTAGTGACAAAAATGTAAAAGGATATATGCCTTTAAAATTAAAACTGCATTCTAATACTTTGCATTAGGTAATTTAAATGCCAAGTGCTTTCTTTTTCAATTACTGACATACACCCTTGAAAATACTCTATTAATACAAAAGGTGTGGCTATAACATTTCATGCAGCTCTATGTAGATTCTAGTGGAACAATTTGGATACTTGCAGTAGGTATCTTTATCTTTTTAAAATCACACTATGAAAAATATGTGCAATTTTTTGTTCAGACAAATACATACAAATCTAAGTAATACTGTAATGTTCAGGGTGACTTTTAAAAATACACATTTAATTACCAAACGAAGTATATATATATACATATATACTTCATTCATATATATGAATATATATACCTATATATTTATATACATACATATATACATTCATATATATACATATATACTTCATATCTGTATATATATACATATATACTTCATTCATATATATGAATATATATACCTATATATTCGTATATATACATATATACATTCATATATATACATATATACTTCATATCTGTATATATATATACATATATACTTCATTCATATATATGAATATAGATACCTATATATTCGTATATATACATATATACATTCATATATATACATATATACTTCATATGTGTATATATATACATATATACTTCATATGTGTATATATACACATATATACTTTGAAAGCTTAGTTATATATATACATACATATATACATTCGTATATATACTTCATATGTATATATATACACATATATATACTTTGAAAGCTTAGTAATATATATATATATATATATATATATATATATATATATATATTACTAAGCTTTCATTCAAGTCAGCCTCTGCCTAGTCAATCTTTAAGAAACCATTGCAACCTTGTGCATTTCTAATCAGAGAATATTCTTTTGGATAGCCTTACTATTTAATGATTAACCAAGTCATTAATTAAATGGCCCACCATAATAATGGAGCTGGATTGTGAATGGATTTCTAACTAATTATCTAGTAATACCATGAAATTGCATGGTTTCTATCATGTGAGCTGGAGAATTTTTATATAAACCTTTTACAGCCTGATTATGCCTATGAAGTGACAGCAGCAGACCGATTTTGCTGAAAAGGCAGAATAGCTGCATTTGTGAAAAATCACTGTTTGAAGGCCGTAAAGCAAAGAGAAAAAGTAGTATATAGGGAAATGCCTTCTGAAAATAAGAAGACAGCCACCAAAAGAGCAAACGTACGTACACTATATTTATGTATATATATACCACACCTCTGTAGAGTCAGATGACTGCCACTCTGGCCACTTTCAGAAGGAGCAGCACAATAAGGCAAAAGTGTAAGGTACGTAATGCTTATACTTTACTGCTAAAATCACACAAGTTTTTATAACCAGCTGGGAGTGAGGTCAGTGTCGGATACAATAAGCAGCAACTGACAATGTTTCTTGTTAGAAATTGGCCAATTTTGATTGACCTTTTAACAGAGTGGCCAGAGTTTATATCCTTTTAGTGTAAATAAATAAATGAATGAGTATGCCTTGTCTTATTAGGTTGATTCTTATTCACTGAGCATCAAGGAGATATTCCACATACAATGCATATTTAAAAATGACAAACTAGAACCAGTAATTACTCTCCACACACTAGCTATCTGGACAGAGAAATGTATGAGAGTATATAATTTTAACATAAGGATACAAATTTATAATTTATTTTCATCACTTTAATTTGGAAACCTGGCTTAAAAAATTGGCTTTTAAATATTAATTAAATATTTATTTTAATACTGATTACTTTGAGTTATTTTTATTTGGATGTTTCTATTAATCACATGTATATCAGTATATTAGTAAAACATAGTGGAGCCTTCCACTGTATTTCTGAATTTTCTACTCATCTTCTACTTGAATTTGTCATTGCTAAAATGTTGGGTAGTCTTGATTAGTTTTGCCACTGCAACCATTAAAGAAAATACTTTTCATTTATGTATTTGATTCATTATTTGTCTTAGAAGTCACAATTTTTGAGTACATTGTAATTTTCTTTATTTTTATCCAGAAATAATTTAATGTATTTGGAATGCAGTGTGTATGGATACTCAAAAAGTGATTATTGAAAACAGAAATGATAATAGAAATTATGAAGGGATCTCATGCTGAGTTAACTGCTACATGGGAATCAACTACCTAGGTGAAAGATACTAGTTTCTGCAAGGCACTAGAGTGAGAGTTTATTCTTCCCTTTTCTCTTTCTTATCTTCTTTTCTGTTACCTTCTTATTCGCTTTCACTTACTAATGACTTGGAAAAATTAGTTGATTTCAATTACAAGACATGCTTGCAACCAGACAGGACTTTACTAACTGATGGATCAGGCATAATAAAAACAATTTACTAACCTTTTACTCTAGCTACATTATTCACACTTAAGACATACTAGTTTCTTTGTTATGTTTGTAATTTCAAATATGTTTCTGATTCTAGCTAGATAATTATAACAAATATGTATCTATAAATATAGTTTACATTGGTCAAATATATATGATTATTCCACTTAACTATTATTAACATATTAGAAAATCATCAATTCTCTTCAAATCAGAGAAAAATTTCTAATTTTAGTTCCATAAATCTGTAGATTAAGCTTGAATCCATTCCTAAATTCATACAATTTAAGCAATTCTGGTAATTTCCTTTAATAATAGAATGTACATAGTCCAAAATATGTTAATAAATGGACAGAATTTTAGAAATATCCTCTCACTGTTTGGTATCCAAGAGAAAGGTATGCTATGCCTGAAGAAGTTGATCTCTTTATACCTGAAATATTCTATGCAACAAATGGACTTTATGCCCCAAATATTCCATACTACAATTTTGACTAAACTTATAAAATTAAAATATATTTTAGCTTTCAAATTACCAGGAATTGTTCTAAAGTATTGCTCTTTTTGATCATTTATAGTTTATATCCAAAAATTGGGTATGTTTATAATGATTATTCACTACAATATTGTTGTAGATGATTTTAGAGCACTTTAATTCCTTTGTCAAAAAAAAAATGTTCACTCCCTTAACTCCTCCTGAAAATACTAGTTTCACTTGTTGGTAGTAAAAATCAGTAGACTATCATAAAGTGTTATTATAGTTAAATTTTTATATTTATTAACATTTATTCATACCCAAAGTCTTATTTCCTTTGGATTTGAATAATTTCTTTTTATAAGATGGAAGAAAAAGTTAATTTTCATATCTAACTTGTAGATTTGCTGAAAAATAAGATTCTTTTAACAAGAGATTTACATATAGTAATAAAGCTTTAAAACTTTCATTGCAACTAATTTTTTAAAGATTAGCAATGAGGAATAAACAATAAAAAATATAATGCATAGTACATACAACACGATGTAGCTTACTTGTTGTTTATGTATTAATGTAATATATTTCTTCCTGTGTTGTGAAACAAGTGGAAGATAATGGAGAAAAATTATATCAAAACAAAATTTTCTATTTATACGTACCTAGACTAGATTCCGAATTTTATGCCTATTTGTGCTTGAAATTCTCAAGTTTTATTTAAATACCTAGCATTTTGTAGTCATGATGTTCATTGAAAATAAGCATTGTCCTTCAAAAAATATTTTACAAATATGTATTACATTCCCAATATGGGCCAGACACTGTGAATATAACCACAAAAAAACCTATCATTGTCTCTATTCTAGAATATACAGCCATATTTTTCTAATAGTAGTTTACATGCAGATGCCTTGTGTATTTCTACATACATGATTTCTAGTAATTCTTACAAATAATCTATTTCTACTTTGCTGTGGGAAAAATGAATCAGAAGTGACATATTTCAAAGTCACTCAGAAAGTCATGAAGTCAGGACTCAGAAGCAACGCCCTCTGCCTCCAAAAAAACTAAGAATATGTAGAAAAGTTTGTATAAGAACAGACAACTGGGAGGTCTCTCATGCAGATGAAAAGGGAGGCTGTGAGAATTAAAATGAGGAAAGATACAGGAGCCTGGGGATTATAAAAATATTATAGAAGAGGAGGTATACTCAAGTGTTTGAAAAATAAGTTAAACATTTTAAAAGAGAAATGTGAGGATTGTCTGATGTGTAGCAGCAAGCAAGACATGGAAGCCAGAGATACAAGGGACATTCCTGAGAGTATGAAGCAGTCCTTTTTAACATTAAGATTAAGTGGCGTAATTTGCAGAGAATTCTGGAGGATCAAATCATTGTTCGCAAAAGAACCTCCTTAAAGAAATGTTGAGGAATTTCTAGGCAATAGGAAAGCAATTAAAAGTTTTTGAGCAGGGTTCTGACATAATTAAATATTTTTAAGAAAAAACTCATAGAAGAGAGTTCACTGGTTAAAAAGGAGAATCACTGGAAAAGGAAGATTTCTTGGATAGGCATTTCAGTAACCTGGGTGTTAAACAATGAGATGAAAGGAGTGACAGTGGAATAGGAAATGAGGAAGCAGTTACCAACAATAATATATATAAAGAATTGTCAGGTTTGGACAATAGAGTGAATTCACTTGAACTTAATTCTACAGACACAGGTTTTGTTTGGTTTTGTTTTGTTATCATTGCTGCTATTTTTTTGGTTTCTCCAGTATCCCTGGTGATCAGAACAGTATCTGGCACAGTATCACACCAGTATCTAGCAATCAGAAAGTATTTTAAAATTAATAAATAAGTGCAGTCGGTGTAGGAGAAAAACTAGCCAAATAACAAATAAACTTGGATGACAATGCTTGACATAGGTGATTAGGTGTTTTGAAAATATATTTTTATCATTTTATGTTTTGGTATCAGTAATATTTCTCTCATCATTCTGGTTCCCTGGTTAGCTTTTCAAATGCCTTTGCATCTTTCTGGGTATGTATGACTCTGCCAACAACAGAAAATGGAAAGTGGTAAATATTTATCTGTTTTTTTTGTAGTTTTTACCTAATTAACTTACATGAAATATTTCATTATTATTAAGAGTAGGTAAGCACAGTGGATTTTTTAAATAACGTTTTTATATGCCTGTGGCTTTCATGAGTTGTAAAAAGCATATGATTTTTGCATGTCATTTCCTGAGAATAGAAAATAGCAGATTAAAAAAATAAGTATTTTCCAATAAGTAGGAACTGGACATCTTCCACACGAGTACTACTTTAATAAACTGCACTCTTGCTTTTTTCTGGGTGTGTGTGTCCTTATAGAAAATACATATTTTCCTACATCAAGTAATTAATTATTTTGACTCTCCCAGTCCTCTAGTTGTTTAAGTCTCGGAGTTTTCCCAATTTTTAAATAGAAGAAATTATTTCTAAATTTCTCTAAGGCTTTTAAAGATTTTATCCTATTACCTTGAGTTAGTACTATTTCTTTGATGTTCTTTTGAGACACTTGAGGATTTAATATTTTATTCCATAGAAGAGTCCAGGTAACATAATTCATGCTTGTCTAGTAATATAATAGACTTCCTGCATCAAACTTTCAAAAACTAATTTCATTGAGCACAGTTGATTGCCTAAGCTAGATGGACCCTTGGTTCAACTGCTCCTTTACCTAAAGTGGAGATGGACTCACAAGTGGTATAATTTGTTCATGGTGCTGGCAGTGAGATTTTTCCTGCAGGGTGCTCTTTTGCATTTCTACTACTCTGAAGTGTTTCTTAATCTCTTGTGCAACTTGTGTGTTATAAATGAAATGAGTAGGATCAGGATTCTGCACCTGGGAATGAAGCTATCTCTGCAAGGACCTTTATGATTTTTTGTCGAAGATAGTCCTTAATAGCTATGCTCTGGCCTGCTGGCCCCATTTAACTCCTTACTTGCTGCACAGCTACATATGCAATATTTCCTTTTTAAGTGCATGTATACAGGTGTCCCCTAGGCACTCATCCTGAGAGAGGAAGCAAAATGTAAAATGGGACATAGGTTTTCCAGCCTTTTATTTGAGTCTCAAACTGAGGAAGAAAAGACAACAAACTATGAGATGTGTAGAAATGTTTAGATTCTGAATTTCTTGAATATCTACCTAAAATATGCACCACAGTGTAAGTGCCACCATAGTTTTTTGAGAAAGGAAATAATGATGAGACAAACTTTTTTTAGTTTCAACTGAAGAAAGTTAAGGCTCTCCGCGTACACTGAAGAAGACTGAGAAACCCAGAAGAGGCATCTGTTTAGCCACCTCCAGTTAGGGCTACCTTGTTCTTTGGTTATCATCCATATGCTTCATGTCTCTTCTCCTTTCCCTTCTGTGTCTCACTCTTTCTGCTGGATTTCTACATTGTCTATAAACATGCTCACATACCTTTTATATCATGAAAAAGCTTTATTTTATTTTATTATTCCTCTAGCTGTTATGCCTCTTTCCTTCATTCTCTTCTTTTACTTAATCCATTTTTAAATCATGATCTACCATTCACTTCTTAAATCATGTCAATTGATATCATATTTCCCACAACCCATGTTAATCATATTTATGATTCCACAACTGTTTTGACAATATACAGCTAAAGTCACCAGTAATTACCTATTTCTAACCCAATAAATATATTTTTGTTTTGTGGACTCCTCTGGTGCGTTTGACATAGTTAACTGCTCCTGTATTTGATGAACCTATCTCTGGGTAGCTTCCACCTACTTCATATGATTCATCTTGTACTCCAGATGTCCTAATTCATTCTCTTCATCTTTCTTTCTCTCCGGTGTTTTTATTTGGAAAATTTGATGTGCTTTTAAGTCACCTAGAGAGATTATTAAAAATAGAGATGGTTTGGAGACCCTACCTTCTTCATTTTGATTCTGCTGGTCTGCAGATTTTGCCACGTGAAAGATTTTGTCTTACCCTTTCTGGTTATTTGGATCACTACTGCTGAAAATGTAAAAGAAGACAGGGTAAACAGAACCTACTTTGATTACATATTGTAGTTTACCCTTCCAATTACACTTCTCTTTCCCCATGTGTTGCTATTTTATGTGGTAGATATTTCTCAACTCATTCTCTTCTATCCCTGCCTACTAATGCTAATTAAAGTTAGGCCATCCATTTGTCTGTTTGTTTTAATGATGTTAAAATATATATAACCTAAAATTAACCATTTTCATCATTTTTAAGTATACAGCTCAGTGGTATTGAACATATTCACACTGTTGTGCACTCATCATCTCTATTCATCTCCTTTCATCTTCTCCAACAGAAATTCCATACTTATTTAACAATAACCCCCTATTCTCACTCTCTCCAGGCCCTGGAAACCACTATTCTACTTTCTGTTTATGAATGTGACTACCCCAGGTACCGTATATAAATAGAATCATATAGTATCTGTCCTTTTGTTACTGACTTATTTCACTTAGAATAGTCATCAATGTTGCAGTATGTTTTAAATTTCTTTGCATTTTTGAGCTAATTAACATTCAGTTATCTGTATATAACACATTTTGTTTACCCATTCAGATGGCGACAAACACTTGGGTTGCTTCTACCTTTTGACTACAGTGAATAATGATGCTATGAACATGAGTGAACAAACATATCTTTGAGTCGATACCTTAAATTCTTTTGGGTATACACTCAGAAGTAGAACTGCTGTATCATATGTTCATCCTATTTTTAACTTTTTAAAATTAATTTTAATGATTTTCCATAATAGCCACACCATTTAACATTTCTACCAGCAATAGACAAGAGCATCAACATTTCCACATCTTCACCAACACCAGTTATTTTTTCTTTTTTCTTTTTTAATATAGTAGTCATCTTAATGTGTGTGGAGTGATTTGTTTTCTTTAATGATTTCCAGTGAATATCTTTTCAGTGTGCTCCTTGATCATATGTGCTTTTTGGTGAAATGTCTATTCAAATCCTTTTCTTATTTTTGAAAATTGGGTTGTTTATATTTGTATTGTTGAGTTGTAGAAGTTCATTATATATTCTGAATATTAATCCCTTGTCAGAGATCAACATGATCTGTGAATGTTTTTCTGATTCTATGTGTGGTCTTTTCACTCCATTGATAGTGTCCTGTGATACACAGCAGTGTTGAATTTTGCTGTAGTCAGTTTATCTATTTTTCTTCTCATTGTTGCCTGTTCTGGTATTAAATCCAAGAAAGCACTGCTAAATCCAATGCCATAAAGTTTTTCCCCTGTTTTCTACAGAGCTTTATAGTTTTAGCTCTTATGTTTATTTCTTTGAGTCCTTTTGAGTTTCTATAAGGTAAGGGTTCAATCTCATCAACATTTTCTATCTTCTTTCATTCTTCCATACTTTTATCAGAGTAATTTAAGTTGTAAAATTTAATCACGGCGTTTCCTTGTTTAAAAACCCTCTGATATATCCCTTTTTCTTATGGAATTAGGCTAATTAGGCTAAAGTCTTTAAGACAGCAAAGATTATTTTCAGTGTTAGGGGACTTGCCTCACTCTTCACACTTTCACATAGTTTTTCACGAACACTATTTATGGCCTTGTTGCCTTTGCTGATATTGTCCCTTCCCCTGTAATACCATCTTTCTCCTTCAAATTATACCTAAGGCAGAAAGTCCTCCTTTGTACCTTTTTAAGAGCTATACTCAAATAGGGGTCATTTCATGTGTACAATTAAATCTGATGCTTATCTCTAAATACGACTTTACCAGTTTTATTTTATTTTTTTAATAATGTATGTCTGTCACTTTTCCATGTCAGACCATGAGCTTCCTAGGGAGAGGATTGTGTTTTATTCACCTTTATATCACCCATAATGTTAGGTTTAGTATTCAATTGGTGGTTAAGTGGAAATTTGAGAAGGATGTAGGTTTTGAGATAAGTTGGGGTTTTGAGATAAGAAGGAGATAAAACTGGGGGTAATGGAAGATCTATCAGCCAGGTAAATGTAGGAATCTCTTAGAATGAGAAAAGTTCAAGAGTAAAGCCCACATTTGAGAGTACTTCAATTCTTGAGTGAGAAATCTGGATAAAGGCAAGAGAACGGATACATAAGTGGGATCAGAGAAGATTTGAAAAACGACATCTGACTTTCGAGGTCAAGAACATCTAGGAAAATAGTGTTCCTTTCTAGGCTAAATGCCAAGTTGAAAAATTTTTCAAAAAGGGGCATAGCTACCTCCATATTAGGAAGCAAAAATCACTGTCAGCAGCAGTTGGTCAGCATCTGCAGCCATAGATATTTCCTATAAGAAAATGGATTATGACCCCAGGTACTCTGGAAGTACCTGGAAGAGAGGACACACTGCCATTTAACCACTTACAATACATTTGGGTTGGAGCCCATTCCTTACTATAAGGTAGACATCAGAATGAAAATAACAGGAGAAATGGCACACAATGAGTGAGATTCTTGTTTCTCTGGGCTATTTAAACTGGTACTAAAATCAGATTATAGCTTTTTTAAAAAAACCTTCATGTTCTGGAAACTCTGAACTATGTATTCTGCTGATAAACTAATTACAGCCTAATGCCACAATGCAAATTATATTGTCAAGTATCTCATCTTTTATTACTTATCAAATCTTATAAAAACTTCAAGAAATGCCATGCTTAATTAGACTACCTCTTTTCTAT
The DNA here is from genome assembly GCA_963573385.1 of Cacajao melanocephalus. Taxonomy (NCBI): domain Eukaryota; kingdom Metazoa; phylum Chordata; class Mammalia; order Primates; family Pitheciidae; genus Cacajao; species Cacajao melanocephalus. The sequence goes on from CAUYLG010004588.1 coordinate 153,429, forward strand.
TTGGCTTCTGACTTGTAACATCTTGAGATATTTATACTAATCTATCATTACTCTTCTAAATACATAAAACCATTACATTGATATTTCTAACATTAACAGTAATACTCATAATTATATCAGAATAGCTGCATGTCCCTTATTTAGTGCTTTCAATCTGCAGTATTTACTTAATGAAAAGTGTGTAGTTTTTCTAAACTTGCTGTGGTTTTAAGAATTTTAAGGATTTTTAAAGATTGCTCACATATTGATGCCTCTATCTTTTTTCCCTGTGGATGCTGTTTGGCTCATGCAGTGTGTCAGGCAATGTATGTGAGTTTGGAAAAAGAAGTAAGCAGCCATATGAAATCCTGGAAAGCTTTCCTAACACCACTATGGTAGATATAAGCAGAAAACACTTTTTTTGCCCCTTTTTTATTAAACACATGGGAACTTAATCTAGTGGGGGTAAAGGAAGAAAATAACGGGAGTGAGGAAAGCAGACTTCATGGAACAGCTGTCTTCTGAGCTATACTCTGAATAAATACTAAATTCTACTGGTATCAAATTTTTGTAGGAATTTCATGCTTTCTGTACCCTTAATTTCATCCTTCCTTGCTTGCCTCCTTTCTTTTTCTTTTTTAGTTTTCTCTCTCTCTTATCTTCTTCCCTCCCTCTCTTCATCCTGCCTTCCCCTCTTCTCTTTCCTTTTTATTCTTTGTCTCATTTTCTTTCTTTTCTCCCTTCCTCTTTTCTCTCTCCCTCCCTCTTCTACTCTCTCTCTTCTTTCTTTCTTGCTTGCTTCTCTCTCTCCCTCCCTTCCCTTTCCTTCCTTTCTCCTTCCTTCTTTCTTTCCTTTCTTTCCTTCCTTCCTTCCTTCCTTCTGTCATTCTCACATTTTGTAAACATCAATGATATTATCTTAGTCTTTTTCTTTCCAGGCTGAAAATCTTACAATTATGTTAGTGTCTTATCACTGAGTACTAAACTGTCAATAATATGGTCTGCAGTTGGATCAACATGATCTGCATCTTGCATTTTGAGTTGCTTCCAACCTACTGGAGAAATGTTTCTGTTAATATATTAATTATGTCATAGCATTGACTCTTTTACTTCAGCTTCCATGAGATACATCACATGATTTGATATGAGCTAAAGGATTCTGGCATAAGGGTCAGTTGCTTCTGTTCATTATGCTTAGCATAGAAGCTGAGATAGGAGACTAAATTCTATGGCAGAATAAATATAACAATATTTCTCCAGTAGACTGTGAGCAACTCAAAGTACAAATGTCTTTTTCATCTTTATATATCTTTTAATGTGTAGTGTGACATGGTAAGAATTCAATAACGCTAATCATAGCTAACATTTATCTGCAACGCCTGGAATATACATTATTTTAGATTCTTAAAAGACATCTTTAACTTTTTACCAAGAATTTCTATTTGATGTTCCGTAAATAAGCTGTTTCATCTAATTCAAGGTCTCATACCTAAAGAGCGGTAGAATTGAAATTCAATGTGCATTTATCTTATTCAATTGTTTTTAAATTTTCCAGCAAGCCAAGTTCCTGTCATGCAGGTCTCTTTCTTTTTCTGCATATAGCCTATGCCCACCCTGTTTTCTGTAGCTTTAACTCAGATTGGACTTTGACTTTGAATTGGCTCTCTCCTCATCTCAAGTCTTCAATGCCTTGTAATTTCTAAGGGTTCCTATCTCCTTGATATCCAGCTACTCTAGCTTTCTTAAAAGATGAAGAGACCTGTGAAGGATGGTGATAGGGGTAGGAATGCAAATAATCATGACTGGCCTGGGAGCCTGAGTCCTGCACGGCAGCTCCTTTCAGAAACTTCAGTGCACAGACTGTGGGCCAGGTCTATTGTATGGAGGGTGGCTTTTCCCTGTGAGGCTTGGCAGGTGAGGGCTTTGTAATTGCCTAGGGTCAGACCTAAAATACAGACTTCTTGTTTCACCTACACACCCCACTAATTGTTAAGACATTGTGGAGATTCACTGTTAGCACTATAGAAGAATATAGTTGCCACTTTGCTTTATAAACTTCTCCAAATAGAACTTTAGAAGTGTGGGTTAAGTCTTAATCTTTATAGGCTAAAAAACAAAGTTGAGGGAGCAACTAAATAGGAAGCTAAAAACACCAAGTGGCACGAAGTTGTGTATACTTATGTTCTTGGATGAAGAGGACTCTTTTTCAGAGCTTGGGGAAATCTGATACTTTTAGTATTTACCATACATTGCCTGCCAATTAATGAGAAAAAGCTAATGAGGAGGAAGAAAAAGGAACACAACAAGAGGATTCAAAAGTGGATTAGGAAAGCTGCATAGCAGTAATATAAAGATAATGTAATAAATTATTTTGTTTATCTTAAGAGAAAAGAGAAAGAGCCATGCCATATTATATTAGGTTTCTTTCAAAGACAGGTGATAGAAAATTTGAAAAGGTTACCATACCAACAAAAATAAATTTCAGATGAGTGCCCTGAATGTCAGAAAGGTAGTGTGGAATTGTTTGCTTTCCTTTGGTAATAACTCTATGAGGTTGTCCAGGTGAATTAATTAAACAACAGCTTCAATTGTATATGCCACAAGCAGGCTCTTAGTGAGTGATGGTCAAAGAATCATTCTTCCAGATATAATAATCCCACAGAATGAGAATAGTTGTAAATGCTTATTCTATATGTATGTGTTTAATTATGTATCCCAATTCCAGTACCTCTACAGATGGGATCACTAAAACAGGGAACAAGAGAGCTTCTGGCTCCTGCTGGGGATATGGGCCCTAGGAGTGAGGAGTCAATAAAGCTGCCAGGGCATCGTTTGAGGCAGGCCAATGCACATTTAAATGATAGCTCGGTTCTCAAGGAATGGGGCCATGGAAAAGTCTGCAACAGCCAATGAAATTCCATCTCACTTTAAAGGACACTGCCATCTGCATCTGTTACCTGGCTGAGTGACTCTGGATTTGGGAAGATGTGTGTCTTCCCTGGGGAATTCTCTACTGGCAGATGTTACTAAGTTACAGAGAAAAGGCAACCAGAAATGCAGTGAGCTTGAGGGATTTTTAAAAATAATATTTCCATAGAAAATCAGGGATTTAAAAATATGAATTAGTTTTCTTTTTTTTTTTTAATTGTACTTTAGATTCTGGTGTACATGTGCAGATCATGCAAGATTGTTGTCTAAGTACATTCATGGCAAGGTGGTTTGCTGCCTCCATCCCCCCATCACCTATACCTGACATTTTTCCACACATTATACCTCCCCACCCTCCCTCCCACTATCCCTCGCCTAGCCACCAGCAACGGACCCCGGTGTGTGATGCTCCCCTCTCTGTGTTCCCGTGTTCTTATTGTTAAACACCTGCCCGCAAGTGAGAACATGCGGTGTTTGATTTTCTCTTCTTGTGTCAGTTTGCTGAGAATGATGGTTTCCAGGTTCATCCATGTCCATACAAAGGACACGAACGCATCGTTTTTTATGGCTGCATAATATACCATGGTGTACATGTGCCACATTTTCCTTCTCCAGTCTATCATTGATGGGCATTGGGTTGGTTCCAGGTCTTTGCTAATGTAAACAGTGCCTCAATGAACATGTATGTGTATGTGTCTTTATAATACAAAAATTTATAGTCCTTTGTGTATATACCCAGTAGTGGGATTACTGGGTCAAATGGAATTTCTATTTCTAGGTCCTTGAGGAATTGCTACACTGTTTTTCACAATGGTTGAACTAATTTACACTCCCACCAACAGTGTAAAAGTGTTCCTATTTCTCCACATCCTCTCCAACATCAGTTTTCTACTGCTCAAGGAAATAAGAGAAGACTCAAACAGATGGAAAAACATTCCATGCTCATGGTTAGGAAGAATCAATATCATGAAAATGGCCATACCGCCCAAAGTAATTTATAGATTTAATGCTATCCCCATCAAACTACCAATGACCCTCTTCACAGAACTGGAGAAAACCACTTTAAACTTCATATGGAACCAAAAAAGAGCCCACATAGCCAAGACAATCCTAAGCAAAAAGAACAAAGCTGGTGACATCACGCTGCCAGACTTCAAGCTATACTACAAGGCAACAGTAATCAAAACAGCATGGTACTGGTATGAAAACAGAGACATAGATCAATGGAATAGAACAGAGGCCTCCGGAGCAACACTACATACTACAACCATCTAATTTTTGACAAATCTGACAAAACAAGCAATTGAGAAAGGATCCCCTGTTTAATAAATGGTGTTGGGAAAATTGGCTAGCAAAGTGCAGAAAGCAGAAACTGGACCCCTTCCTGACACCTTACATTAAAATTAACTCCAGATGTATTAAGGACTTAAATGTAAGACCTAACACCATAAAAACCCTAGAAGAAAACCTAGGCAAAACCATCCAGGACACAGGCATAGGCAAGGACTTCATGAATTAGTTTTCTTATTATATTTATAATAATCAGAACAATACATTAATGCTATTACTGAGTTAGATATTACTACATATGTAAACTTATTTAAAACTGTATTTTATGATACTTAAATGGTTTTAAAAGATTAGAACATATATTTAGTTTGACTGTTGTTTCATGCCATGCAAGTGAATCTTTACACAGTGATCTGAAAAGCTATGATTAAAACAAATTCAGTGTTAGATCAGCATTACAAATAAGTTTAAGATATTAATACTGATCTTTCATAGACTTATCTACTTACACGCCTTTAACTTTTGAGACTTTTCCCAAGAGTCTCAATCATGTTCTCCAGAAATGGATATCTGCCTGCTTCCAGCCACTCTTTATCTAAAACCATTGCATGTAATATAACTTACCTTTTTTCTCTTTTGCTTTCTTTTTGTGCTCTATATTATGCAAAGTTAGTGTGCATGAGATATGATGTAAAATTATGAAACAGGATATATATACAATTCAGTGGCTTCAAACTTTTTGAATAATTTATTTCTGTAATATACAGAGAAACTTCTAAAGTGTGACATATGGAAATGAGAGATGGAAAATTGTATGACATTATGTTACAGAAATTACAGAGCTTATCAATTCCAGGAATGACTCTAAACCTGAGTAAAACAGGAACAACAATTATATGATAATAAACATCAAATTTGTGAATTACTTAAATTTTAAATATAAAACATTGAAATGACAAGAGAACAATAATTAGTTACCTTTTTTTGTAAGCATTGCTCCAGTGACAAATAACACCCAAGAATGATAAATTAAATTTCAAGACATATTGAGAAATACTTGCTTGCATCACAAATTAAAAAGTATGTTACCTTGGTAGGAAATAATTTTGCAAATCGGTAAAACAATGAACATTCCTATAACAAAATATAGACATTATATTAATAAGATATCCCTAAAGAAGAATATACGAAAACAACTTTAAATGTAATTATTCAAATAAAGTAAAATAAACTATAAAGATAGACTTTTATTCTATTAAAGTACCAGATATTAAAACAAACAAACAAAGCCTATAATATACAATGTTGGATACTGTTTAGGTAAAGGCTCATGTTCACATACAGGCATTAAAATAGGAATATCAATACAGTACAAATAAACAAAAGATGAACTTGGCATATTTTTATATGCACAATTTTAATGACATACTGTAAAAGAAAAATAATTAAATGTGGAGAAAGTCCTAATGCTAAGGATCTTCTCATCTTAATGTTACTCATTGTAGCCAAGAATTACAAATGCTTTAATCAAATATGGGGTAATTTGTTAAATAAATGGTAGTGTTTCACAATAAAAAATTTTAAATGGTTTAGCAGATTGTTGCTTTTAACTTGAATAATTTAAATCTATTTTCAGTTAAAAATTTATTGCCCAAATTATGGCAATTTTTATCATGAATACATAATACTGAATGCTACCTGTGTTTTTATTAGTAGTAGACTTATGTTGCTTTTAAATTTTTAATTCTGTATGCTACATTTTGTTACAACATGGTTTTCTTTTAAAGTAAAGAAATATTGGGTTCCAAACATTAAAAAAGGATTTAGTGTAAATTATCTTTATAAATTCTTTAAAATGTGTTATATAATTATTAGTTGTATTTCTATTTAAATTCAAATGGTGCCAGAGAAATAACTTTTCCAATAGTATAATAAAAGAAACATTACACTTTATATTTAATTTTTAAAACTATAGGCATTTGATAATCGTTAAATGACATGTCAAATGGCTAATACATAAAAATTTACTGCACTAATTACAATCAGTGTACACATACAACAATCACAAAGAAATGTGTGCTAGCATTTTTTAAATCATAAATTGAAGCAGATGAGTCTACCACAATTGTTGGCCATCTGGCCAGGAAAATTTTCCTGGCATACATGATTATGGATATTAAATATCCTTGACAGCTGGTTGTCAAATGTGACACTGGCTTTGAGTGTGTATAGGAGAAAAAAATAAAGCAGTACCTGTTTAAATAATAATTATATACAATAAAATACATTAATAAGTTTGTTGAAATAAACCAAATAAATTGTGTGATATCAATGTATTTTTTTGCATAGTAATCATATTTTGCCATTAATAAAAAGTATTCTATTTAAATTCAAACTTTTAGCATGAATAAAATACTAAGCTTGAAATGTATTCAATTAACAGAATACATTTTTGACCCATTTTATGTTTCTCAAATTTTTTATAGGAAATTATGCAAAATAGTGTTTTTTAAATGAATCAAATAACAATAATAACTTAAGTGCTCATTTAAGAAAAAACACATTGCTTGCTAAAACCTTGAAAATATTTTTTTAATCTAGATTTGATCTACTTGTCATAATTAAGAATATTTCAAATAAAGTATATCATTATGTATAAAATTTTATATTTCAAATAAAATATTTTATACATTCATTCCTAACAAAACATTTATGTTTTAGAAAATATCAAAAATTTTTCCCTTGGCTATTCATCCAGATATAACGTAAACATGTCATTCTTTGTTACTTGGTGCCTATAAATCCCAATTTGGGCAGGAGAATTCACATCAAACATGTATTTGAATAGTTTAAACCATATGATTTAGCATTTATTCCTTTTGTTTTTTATTTTTAAATTAAGTCTTAGTATTAATATTTGCATTAAAATAAACTAGTATGGGTTTGGTAGAACTCCACTTTGTGAAGCTACTTCTTTCTATGGTTTTTTCTAGTAGTTACATGTGAACATTTAGTTATATCTTCAAGATTATCTGTGACCATAATTCTCTATATAACCCATTCCAGATCAATGTTACCAACACCTCCCTTTGAAGTGTGGCCTATTTGGTTGCTTGCTGGCAGGAAAAAGTATGGACAAAAGAAAAGAGAAAACATATTGGTAATTTTTTTTTCAAACAAACATGTTGAAGGTTAAGCAATATAAATAATTTATTCAAAGCATAAATATTCATTAGTATATTTACTTTCAAAAGCTGTTGAATTTTCAAAGCTTTGCTGGTTGCTGACAAATTATATACTCAACACAGCCTGTTGCCATCACCGTATAAGCATGAACTTCTTAAGGTATTCAACTTTTGTGTTAACAACAAAAATTGCTCTTAAATCTCCGAACACTCTTCAAGCAATAAATATCAAAATTTTGTCAATTCTTCCTATTATCAAGCTGTTAAAATTATTTAGTTATATGTAATTAAAACTAAATACAACTATTGATTCAAATTATTCTAATTTACTCTTTTATACATTTAAAACATAACAGTTTTTCATAACTTTTTATGTTATTCAGCAAATACACTAAAGGCTTTGTGTTCCCTATTCTTTTGTATGATGGATGAATATGTACTCAGCTTTTAGCTACTTTTTTAAAAGCCTAAAACAGGGCCAGAGTTAGGACATTTTATTCCCTCATTTGAATTGTTATGTAATTTTTAAATTAAATTTGCTTTCATTAATTTCTCTTTTCACCATTTGTTGCAAATGAACAGTGAGGTGATTAAAAAATAGATGGCAAGAACTAGAGGGGGAAAAACAGATTCCAATAAAAATAAGTGGGTCTTTTAACATTTTTTCAAGGGACTTTGCTTTAAACATTATGTTTCTTTTAGAGTTAAATGACAGAAAAATTTAGTAAAACAACTCAAAGAACTTTCTGTGATTTTTAACTGGCTTTAGAGAGTGAATTCAGACTATGAAGAATGAAACACAAAGAATAAATCATTTAAAGGAGAAACTGAGGCCCAGGAAAACCTGGAATTGATGATAACCTAATCTGTGTGAGATGTCTGCCTAATTTATTTCTCACAGAACCATCTAGGATATTTAAAACAAAGTGACAAAACATTATTATGAGTGGCGAAGGAAGAAGAGATGAAAAATGAATAGCAACATTTTGCAAGAATTTAAGCTTTTGGAGTGACTTCAAGTAAAGCAAAATTAGCAAACCATTATCATAATTAGGCCTAGTTTAGACAAAAGACATACCCATGGCAAGGTCTGCATCTTAGTAAAATGAATGTTAGTAAGATATTACATTTCCTATTATTTTTGTTACTAAGTTACTATTGTCATCTTTCCTCATTTTGGAAAAGAACTGAAAGTGGAACATCTGCCTTTGATTAAATTGGTGTACCCATATTTCTGTACGAATCCCCATCATAATTAAAGGTTGCTATTCCTATCTTATCAAAAGATGTTTTGAAAATTACATCTCATTTAGAAAAATTACTTTCTTTTTTATATAATAGTTATACTTTTTTGTTTCTGAAAAATAAAATGACCCATTGTGTGTAGGTTAAAGTAGTTGTTCTGAACACTCTTTAGCTCATGACACCTTTTTCGGTGATAGTTGCTTGCCTTGGTGAATTCAGCTAATAACTGAGTATTCTAGACAGCTTTCATATGCTTTTCTTTCTGAAAGTTTATCAAAAGTGCAATATTGTCTAAGAGCTCAGTTCTTTGATTTATGTCTGATAGTGCAAAGGAGGACTCAGCTAAGTATAAAATAAAATGAGAGGAGGGAAAACCTTTCACTTTGCTTTTTTATACATTTAATTTACATAAAATATAAGTATGGTCACAGCTAAACCCTTTTCTTCTTAATCCTCAAACATGGGCATTTTCTATTATCCTGTCCTTTATCCTCTTCTACACCTTTAGTTTACAATGTTTAGGAATGTTCTAATAGAGTCAGATTGGTTGCCACACATTTAAAACAAATGTTTTGTAATATTTACCTCAGATTCTCACTGGCATTTGAAACTCAGAATATATAATAGGACCTACATATTCAACATTTTTTTTCTTACATTTCCCATTTCAGACATCAACTCCACTACCCTCCTAAGCACTCAGCAAGGAACTCATGAGTCATTCTTATAAACCAGCCTTTCATTGTCTCTAGGCTTTCTTTAGTCAAGAAGCTCATTGATTTTGGCTGAACTATCGCAATAACCACCTAACTATTCTCAAGATAATACATCTAGACAACAAATTAGATTATCTCTTTACCCAGATTAAACTCCTTTAAGGACACATTATATACACACACACACACACACACATATACACACACACACACGTATATATATGTATACACACACACACGTGTGTGTGTGTGTGTGTATACTACTAGAGGATCTTAGTTTATGTTTGTGTTTTAATAACATAAAGCCCAAGCATCAACTTTCAAGAAAATTATTCCTGAGTCATCTCCAAAACCAATCACTACCCCAACAGAGATGGCGTACATTACTATCATTGTGATAAATATGTATTTCTCCAATTATATTTCTCCTCTAATCTGTAGAGTGTTACATATCTCCCCTATCAGAATATGAAGATGAATATAGTACATGTGACTGTGAAATCAGGTGCCAGTTAACTAAGCAACATTTATATGTCAAGCTATAATATAGGCTCAAATCCGCTAATCAATTTAAACTAAAGTGTGTGCATCAGTTGGCTTCTTTGGTAATATCAAGGAGAATCAATTTCTATGACTGGAAATCAGAGTTGAAGACAATAGACTGGACTTAACTGTAAGAATAGCAGACAACAGAGAAAGGTAACTTTAGGTCCAGATGCCAAAGTCAGGTCCTGTTAGGGAGATTCGAACTTTGAGATTTAGGATGGGGATGTCTGTGCATATGCACTTAAGAACCTTGAATTCTCATATTCCCTTTAACCTCTGGATTTTTGGAAGTGGCTCATTATCCCTGGTTGAAAAATAGAGACTTTCTTTGTTTGACAAATGTAGTGATAACACAAATAAAACAGCTGTTTAACAAGACAATGCTTTCCTTCTTTAGAATCTGTCCCAACTTCCTCTTCTGTCCAGCAGATCCACTACCAGACTGAGAAAGTGTGAGGCGTGTTAAGGGAAAAGAGGTATTATACACAAAATGACTTCCACACCTCTAAGTATTAATATTTATTAGTTATAATAATTAATACAATGATGGAATTGCTCTATAGGCTTGAAAAAGCAACACTCCAAATTAAATGAAGTGGAGATGTAAGAACTTCCAACATGAACTCAGAGGAAATAATCCAAAAGATTAAAGAATTGAGTGGGGTAGATTGGGCTTACTATAGAAGACAGTAAAAATTATAAGATGACCATATTCCTCAAAGCAGCTAGGAGGCTACTCTATTTAACAACGCAGTACAGAATATAGTATAGAAAAAAATCAGTTAGGACTGACTTCTGTAAGTCTAGAGTGATGGCAGGAAACGTTATTAGAGAACTAGCCTTCCATTTGTAAAGATATTAACACTTACATTTCATATAAAATATTGCTTTAGTTGATTGGTCAGAAAGGTAAAAATGTTATGGATGGAAGATTGCTACAGGAACTTAGAAATGACTCAGGGCAAGATAGGCATCAAATAAACATACCGAATATGTGTGCATATAAATTCAGTAATATATGAACAAAGGCTGAGAGCAGCCACCAAAACATTATGGAAAGTCATAATCACTTGCTTAGTTTCCAAACCTGATCATGTTTTCAGACAGAAACTGTGACTGGAAGAGAACACAGGTGATTATGCGGAAAGACACTCATATCTCAGAAAATCTACAAAGTAGTGATTCCCTCAGTTTACCTAAGAGACCTACTATTATTTGCCTACTTAACCATACATGAGGTAAATTGGGACATCCAAATCTTTCAAGGGCTGTATGGACACAGTGAGTAAATTTGCACTGGTACAAAACAACTATGTCCTGTACCAGGCCTAGGTTTCAAAGACATGGCCAGTGATAATGTCACTGGTTCTAAAGTGTGAACCTGTAATAAACATACTTATCAGTTGACAGAACACTTCAACTCAGTTTCCTTCACCTGGACTTGTTATCAGAGGAAAGGTGAATCAGAAGCCCTAAAATTACTCAAATTCCTTCACTTTTAGTCAAGAAAATTCAAAGCAATATTGCCTCCCAGTAAAAGTGGCAGAAATTATTGCCACCCTCTAAAACTTGAAAGATGTAATTTGTGACTGTGATATTTCTACTTAATTCAACAGTCTGGCCTCTGGGTGGGGTGGGGGGGGGCGGGTGGAAATCACATGGATAATGGCAGAGGCCAGGATTACCACAAATTTAACCAATTAGTATCCCTAATTGTAGTTGTCATGCCAGTAGTAGTATTCTTTACCATGTGAAATAACATTACTTGTGACTCTTGAGCTAGTGAATGTATTCTTTTCTTTATGGATTGGAGAAACATTAGAAGCAACTCACATTTACTTAATATATACTCATTCTCTTTTTCTAGTGCTATGTAACTCCTCTGCCCTATTTTCTAATATATTCCAAAGGAATTCAGATGTTCTAGACATTTTGAAGAATATCACATTCGTCTACCCATATTGATAACATAATATTGTGTTTGATGAGTGAGAAACGGGAAATGTTCTGAATGCCTTAGTAATACATATGTGCTCTAGAGCATGCAGGGTAACCCTTACAACAACCCCTTAAGGGCTTGCTCATCAGTAAAGTTCTAGGGTCCAATTGTCTAGAACATGCTAGGATATTACACTCCAAGCTGAAAGGCTAGTCACTGCACCTTACGCTTCTGAAAGCTAAGAAAATCAAAACAAAGACTGGAAGACATCTTTCGGTTTTGATACCAGCATGTTTCCTATTGTGGAATACTGCTATAACCCATTTGTTGTTGTGTAAGCCTGCTAGATTTGAATGAGGCCCACAATAGGAAAAGAGTTTGTGAACAACTCTAAACTGTGATATAAAAGGACCCACTGTTTGGGTTATATCAGATCCCATGGCACTTGAGCCATCTGTGGTAGAAAAATATGTCATGTAGATTACCAAGTGTTTGCTAAGATTGACAAATATTGGTAAAACAGTCACAGTGTGCACAAATGCAAGGGCTCTGGAATACAGAAAGGCCATCTGCAGCAGAAAACTAGAAAATATTTCCACATCTGCTCTTGGCATACTCCTGTGACCTACTGCAAAGAGCATTTGGCCACAGAACAGCAAGTGGTCACATGTCCTAAACTTTTCATTATGAAATAGACACTGGCGAATCCACAGTCATAAATGTGGGTCTGCAGCAATCCATCCCAAAATGGAAGTAAGCTCAATCATACCCAGAGAGGACAAGTAAGCTGGGCCCCAAACCCCATGTCACTTTCTAGTGCTACGCCAGTACCTCTTCCTCAATGGATAGCTATGGCCCCATGGCCTCTCTATGAGGTGCTGATGAAGGAGGAAAACACCTGAACTTGGTTCATAAATGGGTCAGCTTGGTATGACGGTATTAGCTAAATATTGGTTGGTTTTGTTTTGTTTTGTTTTTTACAACTCTTTGCAAAAATGGCCCTGAATGAAAGCAGTGAAGGAAATTCTCTCAACATGCAGACTAGGGTGGTTTAAGTGGAGATAAAAAAGCCTAAGAAATGGTACATACTATTAGGCAATAGAGATTGGCTTAAATTTGGTAGGACAGATTATTGGAAAAAGTGATATTGCAATACTGATGACAAGGAGACCTGGGGAAGAGGTATGTGGATGTACCTATGGACACAGGAACCAAGCATGGCGATCTTTGTGTCACAAATCAGTAACCACAAGAAGCATCACTAAACAAGTAGTAGAGAACTGATTATCCAGCCAATACATTTCTGCCAGTCTATGTCCTAAGCTAACCCAGTGCTTATGCAATGGATTCCTGAATATCAGTGCTATGGTGGCAGAAGTATCTGATATCTATGGTCCCAACAGCACAAGGTTCTCCAAACTAAGTGCTGACTACTTAAGCTACAGAATAAATGACCTGCCAACAGTGGAGAACAAAACTGAGTTCCCAATATGATACCCTCATCAAATAGAACAACCAGCCTCTTAGATGCAACCTTATTAGATCAGATCCCTTTCATATTGAACAAGCAATATTTCATGTTGATTGAGATTGTCAAATATTCTTGGATGAATTTGCCTTTATTGCCTATAGAGCCCACAGAAGCATTATCCAAGGGCTTCTAGATTATTTAATCTTCCAACATGGCATGCCATGTAACATCTCACACCAAAGAAGCTGCTTGCCAGCAGAGAATGTGTAGTAAGCACGTGACAATGGAATCCATTTGCCCCATCCATATGCTGCATTATAAGTTTCTTTCTGACAGAGCAATTAAATAGCATTTTGAAGACACAGCTGAGAAGCCAGCTAGGAGATGATAATCTTGGGGAAAAAGGCTCTGTCTTTCAAGATAGAATATACACCTTAATCCAATGTCATTATATGGTACTATGCCCATATGATCGTAGAATACATTGAGCCCAGGAAACAAAAGGTATAAGTAGGAGTGACCCCAGGCAATAACACTACCAGTGACCTGCTTGAGTAACTTGTGACTCTCCTTCCTAGTTTCCAGATGAAAAGTGCCTCCACTGGATGGGACACAGCAGGAGTCTCACTAAACCTTATGCTGTAGCCACCGGCTAGCCATTTTAGGCTCCTCATGATAAAACGCCAACAAGAGAAGAAAATAATTAATGTTCTGGTACAAGTAATTGACCCTGAGCATCTTGAGGGGGAACAACTGCTGCCACATTAGAGGAGGAAGAAGTTGGTTTATATTTAGGTGATCTGTCACAGAATTCTTGTATCTATTTCTTTCTTTTTTTTTTTTTTGAGACTGAGTTTCACTCTTGTTGCCCAGGCTGGAGTGCAATGGTGTGATCTCAGCTCACTGAAACCTCCGACTCATGGGTTCAAGCGATTTTCCTGCCTCCCGAGTAACTGGGATTATAGGCATATGCCACCATGCCCAGCTAATTTTGTATTTTAGGGTTTTTGTATATTTATGAGTTTCTCCATGTTGGTCAGGCTGGTCTTGAACTCCTGACCTCAGGTGATCCGCCCACCTCGGCCTCCCAAAGTGCTGGGATTATAGGCGTGAGCCACCACGCCCGGCCTCTTGTGTCTATTTCTAACTTCAAATAGGCAAGTACAGCAATAATAGCTTGATTGGGTCTTGGTAACCTTTCAAGAAAGTCTGGGTCAAGCCACTCTGTAAACCACCTAGATAGGCAGAAGTACTAAACACCTAATGGGAATCTAGACTTTAAGAGGAGTCCAAAATGGATAGAGAGAATGACTAACACGAAGGAGCTAAATAACAATTGCAGCAGCAAGGGCTGCAACTGAGCACACTCTTCCTCATCTTGTAAGTTTTCCCAGATATTGTGATAATCAGAATTTTGGAAAAGCAGTGCCAGAATGAAGTGAATTTAATGTTAGAAACAGAGTTGAATGACAGAAGAGGTAACTTGTTGTGGCTGCTTTTGGTGCTCCACCCAGATCCACTGTACAGGCTGTTTCTCCTATCCCCCAGCTGGTGTGAGTCTTGGCCGGTAACAGCTGACAATTATCCCATTCTCCAGAGAATTGTCTTCACCTAACAGGAATCACCATACCTGTCAGTCTCTATCCTACCTCAGAGGAATTAAGACAAGGAATGATTGCCTTAAGGTGGGACTCTTTGTTGCAATTTTGTCCATAAAGTTATCCTGTGTGACAATATTCGGTGTAATCTCAGGCAGAGACTGCATTACTTAGCTTTCCCCTCCACTCTTCCTATTTTACTTCCCTCATTCCCTTTCTCTTAAGAGCACATTCCTGATGAAACACTGGAATTAAAATCCCCATTTCGTGGTCTACTTCTAGAGGACTAGACTTAAGACACAAACCTAAATGGACAATTTTATTTTAATACTTAGATATGCCTATAGAATATATTGGCTATGATAATGTAATATAATATAATATAATATTTTATATAATATATTAAATTATATATTTATATTATATTATCATAACATAATATAATAATATTTATTATGTAGCATATTTATATGACATATAATTCTGTTCAATAAATTAACTTTTTCTTTCATATTCATTATATGTTTCAATAGAAAAAATAGATCTTAGATGTAGAAATTTCACGATTTAAAAATAGGTAGGCAAATAAATGTTCAATAGAAAAGGGTAACCAAAATGTTAACAATCCATCTTAACATACCAATGATGTTGAAGCATTATTGTTATCACTGACTAATTCTAAGCTCTGTTAAATAATCTGTAGAATTAAGATACTGTTACTAATTCTCCTGTAAAGAAGTGTATATCTCTAAGTGATGTTACTTATTTTATCGTAAAAAGTAAAATTATTTAGTATTTAGTAAGGTAACCAAAATTTTTCTGTTATGTATTGCCTTAAAACTCACAGATAATATGGCATTATTTATAAGCACAAGTTAACTGTAGTTTATAAAAATGTGAACACTTTTCTTATAATTTTAAAAGTTACTGGATTAGTCTGTTTTCACGCTGCTAATAAAGACATACCCGAGACTGGGTAATTTATAAAGGAAAGAGGTTTAATTGCTTCAGAGTGCCACATGGCTAAGGAGGCCTCACAATCATGACTGAAGGTGAATGAGGAGGAAAGTTACATTGTACATGGCAGCAGGCAAGACAGAGTGTGCTGAGGAAATTCTCTTTAAAAAAACATCAGATTTTGTGAGACTTATTCATTATCATGCGAACAGCATGGGAAAACCCCTCTTCTATGATTCAATTACCTCCCACCAGGACCATCCCGTAACATATGGGGATTATGGAAACTATAATTCAAGATAAGATTTGGATGCGGACACAGCCAAACCATAACAGTGACTTAGAGAAATCTTTATCTGTAAAGTATATAAGTCCTATCTGCCCAAACCATCCCCATCCACACAAAGAAATGGGAAATTGGTACAGAAAATGGTAATAATCTCAATACACACAGTTTACTTGGCTGTGAGTGAACTTTCTTAAGATATGAACAGCATGAGTCCAACATTTTCCTGTGTGAACATAATAAAAATTAGGAGAAGTTATTTAAATTGACAATTGAAATTCTATCTAAAAATGTGTATAATGATAGAAAGATATAAAGAATTTCTTTTACATTCAAGTTTTATAATTATGCGTCCACTTGTGTCTGAGTCTAAATATACATTTTGGGGAGTTGACATATGTTAATTATTTTTCATATAATTAAAAATCTTAATCATATTAATGAAAAAGTTGCTAACTTCTATCATATTCAAACACTCAAAAAGCTCCCCAAATGTATAAACTGAATAATCAGAAAAGTTATATGAAAAGAGAAACAGATGAGCTTTATCTACATAAATTAGCAATATAATATTAAAACATTTAAGATTTTCTCACACGAAAGCGTAAATACAAAGAGTCTAGAGAAGATATTGATGGCAGCAGCAGCCCATGCCAGCAGTTTGAGAGGCATGGCTGGGACTGTGTGCTTAATGGAACTCTCTCTCTCTGAGAGAGAAAAAGAGAGAGAGAGAGATTTACATATATACATATATAAAATGAAACGGTACCTAAATATACAAAATATTATTAATCCCAATAGAATAAAAAAATAAACACAATTTATTCTCCCAATTTGTATGTATTTTCTGTTGTTTCAATATTAATAAAGTGTATATGACTGTTAAAGGAAAGAGAAATATGTTTTCTACACTGCTAAAGGGAAAGTAATTGAACAATTTTAGAGAGCTATTTTTAAAAAGTCATTAAATTTTAAAATGCGAATATGCTGTAATAAGCAATTTTCGTTCTAGGAATTGCTATAAAGATCTAGGTGCAGAGGGCCATACACAAATATATAGATTAATTACAGAAAGATTTATAATAAAAACAGTGATGCACATTCCATTGCTACCCATACAAAATTGAAAAATTTTTATCATACCCATAAATTGGAATGCATACAACTGCTTTAAAATTGAAATACCTATTATTCATGTATATCAAAACATAAGTATTTAAGTATGAATTTACAAATATATATTTATGTGGGAATATATGCATATATAATATATTTATAGGCATATTTCTATCCATACAAATAACTTTTCCAGAATATAGCTAAAAAGAAGCTTCAGATTATGACATTATATTTTATACTTTTTACTTTGTTAAAATGATAAATCATAATGCCTACCAATTTTACAAGTTGGATACATAATAATTGCATATATATAAAGAGTAAATGTAATATTTTGATATATGTTTACAATGTGTAATGATAAAAGCAGAATATTTAAGAAATTCATCACATTTATCAATTTTTGTGTTGAGAACATTGTAAATCTTCTCTTCCAGCTTTATTGATTACAATATATTGTTACTAACAATAGTCACCCTACTGTGCTATACAGCACTACAATTTTTTTCTCCTATCAAAATGCATGTTTGTGCCTCTCCTCATTCTCCTCCTGCCAGTCTCTTTTAACAATCAGCCTACTCTCTACCTCCATGGGATCAATGATTTAGCTCCTTCATATGAGGACATGTGATATTTTTCTTTCCATGCCTGACTTATTTCACTTAACGTAAGTTATGAATGGCCTCCAGTTCCATTCATGTTGCTGCAAATAACAGAATTTCATTCATCATATATATACATATATATATATATATATATATATATCTTCTGTGTACATTGATTTTGTGTCTTGCAATTTCGCTGAGTTTGTCTACTAGTTCTAGCAATATATTAGAATCTTTAGGACTTTCTATACATAAAACATGTCATCAGCCAACAAACACTTTTGCTTTATACTTTCCTATTCAAATATTTTCTATTTATTTATTTATTGCCTAATTGCTCTAGCTAGAATATCCAGTATTATCTTGAATAGAAGTGGCTTGAGTGGGCATCCTCATCTTGCTTGTCTGGTTTCTCATCTTAGAGGAGATGCTTTCAATGTTTCACCATTGAGTATAGTGTTAGCTCTCAGTTTGTCATTACTTGGCCTTTAGTGTATTGAGGCATGGTCCTTCTACTTCTAATTTGCTGAGAATTTTTACCACAAAATAATGTTATATTTTGTCACATGTTTTTTTCTGCATCTATTGAGATGAACATGTGTTTTTCTGTCCTTTATTTTCATGGATTGTAGTTTGCTGCAATCCTGTTGGTTTAGGCAACGATTTCTGGCTAAGACTCCAAAACTCATGCAATCAAAGCAATAATAGACAAATATAATTAACCTAACTGGAATCCTGCATCAAACTAATATCCTTCTGCACAAAAAGAGAAGCAATTAAAAGAGTAAAAAGACCATAATTTAAAAAAACGATTTTAAAATTCACATGAAACCAAAAAACAGACCGAATAATGAATACAATCCTAAGCAAAAAGACCAAAGCTGGAGGCATCACACTACCCAACTTCAAACTATAGTACAAGGCTACCATGAAAACGAAAGCATGGTATTGGTACAAGAATGAACACATAGACCAATGGAACACAATAGAGATCTCAGAAATAAGCCTGTACCCACCACCATAAACCTGACAAAAACAAGCAATCAGGAAAGGATTCCCTATATACTAAACCATGCTGGGAGAACTAGCTAGCCATATGCAGAAAATTGAAACTGGTCCCTTCCTTATACCTTACATAAAAATTAACTCAAGATGGATTAAAGACTTAAATGTAAAACTCAAAACTATAAAAACCCTAGAAGAAAATCTAGGCAATACCATTCAGGACATAGGCACGGGCAAAGATTTCAAGAAAATGCCAAAGGCAATTGCAACAAAAGCAAAAATTGAAAAATGAGACTTAATTAAACTAAAGAACTTCTGCACAGAAAAAGAAACTATCATCAGAGTGAACAAACAACCTACAGAATGGGAGAATATTTTCACAATCTATCCATCTGACAAAGGTCTATTATATAGAGTCTACAGGGAACATAAACAACTTTACAAAACAAACAACCCCATTAAAAGTGGACAAAGGACATGAACAGACACTTATCAAAAGAAGACATACATATGGCTAACAAACATACGAAAAGAAGCTCAACATCACTGATCATTAGAGAAATGCAAATCAAATTCACAATAAGATACCATCTCATGCCATTCAGAATGATGATTATTAATGACTTATAGATGCTGGTAAGGTGGTGGAGAAAAAGAAACACTCTTACACTGTTGGTGGCTGTGTAAATTAGCTCAACCATTGTGGAAGACATTGTGGCAATTCCTCAAAGACCTAGAGGCCAAAATGCCATTTGATACAGCAATCTCATTACTGAGTATACAACTGAAGGAATAGGAATTATTCTATCAATAAAGATACATGCACATGGCCTGTAATCTCAGCACTTTGGGAGGCTGAGGCGGGTGGATCACTTGAGGTCAGGAGTTTGAGACCAACCTGACCAACATGGTGAAACCCCATCTCTACTAAAAAAAAAACATACAAAAATATCTGGACGTGGTGGCGGGTACCTGTAATCCCAGCTACTCAGGGGACTGAGGCAGGAGAATTGCTTGAACCTGAGGTGGGGAGGTTGCAGTGAGCCGAGATGGTGCAACTGCCCTCCAGCATAGGCAACAGAACAAGACTCTGTCATTAAACAACAAAAAAAGATACATGCACACAAAAGTTCATTGTATCACTATTCACAATAGCAAAGACATGAAATCAACCTAAATGCTTATCACTCATAGACTAGATAAAGAAAATTTGGTACATATACACCATGGATTACTATGCAGCCACAAAAATGAACACGATCATGTCCTTTTCAGGGCCATGGATGCAGTTGGAAGCCATTATTTTCAGCAATGCAGGAACAGAAAACCAAACATTCCATATTCTCACCTGTAAGTGGGAGCTGAATTATCAAATCACATGGACACATTGTGGGGAACAACACACACTGGGGCCTGTCAGAGGTGGGGGGCATGGAGGTCTGTGAGAGGTGGGGGGCATGGGGAGGGAGCATCAGGAAGAATAGCTAATAAACGCTGGGCTTAATACCTATGTGATGGGAGGATACGTGCAGCAAACCACCATGGCACATTTACCTGTGCAACAAACCTGCACATCCTGCACATATGCATGTTGCGCACCTGAGCTTAATATAAAAGTTGAAGAAAACAATTCAATAGCATGAATGAAAACATAAATAAATAAGTGAAAAGATAACCCACTGATTTGGAATGTATAGCCCACATATTTGATAAGATACTAATATTCCAAATTTATAAGTAACACAAACAACTCAAAAGAAAATAATAATAATAATAATTGATTAAAAAATGGGTAAAGAACCTGAACAAACCTTTCTCAAAAGAAAACAAACGAAAGGCTAACAGATATATCAAAAAATGTACAACATCTCTAATGATCAAGGAAACGCAAATCAAAATCACAGTGAGACATCACCTCTCACTTGTTAGAACGTCTACTGCCAAAACATGAACGATAATAAGTGTTGGTGAGGATGTAGAGAAAAACAAATTCTGGTACATTGTTGGTGGAAATGTAAATTAACATGGATCATTATGGAAAACAGTATAGAAGTTCCTCAAAAAACTAAAAATAGAATTATCAGATAATCTAGTAATATCACCTTTGTGTATATATCCATAGAAATTGAAATCAATATGTCAGAGAAACATATGCACTTCCATGTTTATTTCAGCATTATTCACAATAGTCACAATGTGGAATCAGCCCAAGTGTACATCAATGAATTAATGAATAAATTAAATGTGGCTTACATGCACAATGGAATACCATACAGCTTTAAGAAGAAAGAAAACTCTGTCATTTGCAACAGCATGGATGAGACTGGACAACATTAAACTAAGTAAAACAAGACTGGCAGAGAAAGACAAATACTGCATGATTTCAATTGTATATGGAATCTTCCAAAATCAAACTCATAAAATCCGAGAGTAGAATAGCGTTTATTAGAGGCCGAGGAAGAGAAGGATGGGAAAGGTTTATCAAAGGCTAACAAGTTTCAGTTAGAGAGGAGGAAAGATTTTAAGTAATCTATTGCACAGCATAGTAACCACAGTTAATAACAATCTGTATTTCAAAATTGCTGAAAGAGTATATTTTAAACATCACCACAAAAAAGTAGATGAGACAATGAATGTGCTAATTAGCTTGATTTAATCTTTCTACACTGTAAACATATGTCAAACCTCACATATATCTACCCCACATAGATACACAATTAATATTTTCAATTAAAAATTAAATATAAAATAAATTTTACCAGTCTCATGCTCCATGAAAATTTTAATATTTATATAACAAAGATCAAAATATCTAAAATGAAAGTAATATTATAGATCTAGTGAACATATAAATTCTGACAGCTCATTAGTTTGGTAGCATGTTATACTGAAGAACATCTGGCATGCATCATGGGTTTGAGCGTACTCAAGGTAATGTTTTCATTTTGAATATCATGAACAGTGAACTATTTATTAAGTTTACAATATGTGTACAATGAAATCATTTTGTTGCACACCTTGACTGTCCATTATATTACCAAGGTCCTTGAGCTACTGTAAGGGCTGGGGCCATGGGAGAGAGTGTTGGTGGCCATGGGGTTGAGTGGGTCATTCAAGTGGAGCAGGAGCTTCACTCGTTGTTCTAGGTTACCCCCATGAAAGGTATATAGAGCTTCCTTTAGCCAATTTGTTTCACTTAAATTCATCCAAAAATGGATTTGATCATATGTAATTATTTAATAAAATGTGAAACAATTGGCACATTTAAAAAAGTAATTGAATCATTCTCAATAAGTCAATCACCACAGCTTTAAAAATCTATGCAACAAAGATAAATACTTAGCTAAAATAACACATAACATTTTGCTTATTTCTCCATTATCTTTTAAGAAGTGGCACCATGATGATGCAGTGTGTCTTTGAGACACTCTTCTTGGCTCCTAATATACCCATTGACAGATTTTTGCTGGCATCACCCAGGGGACAAAGTAACCTTCTGTCCTTCAGCCTATGCTCAAGATCGAAAATCTCAGAGATTCTACTTGATACCAGTTTTGTAGTGTGTGAAGAAAGTACGAAATCCCAGAAAAGTAAGTACATCTGTGAAGTTTGAGAATTTTATTTAGAGACTTGTGTAGAAGTCTAGAAGGTGCTACATTTTTGGCTTTGGGTTTGGGGTCCAGGAAGATCACTTTACATTGACTTTTTCTAATTTGTTTACTTTTTATCCTTGTTGAATGGCATTCTTCTTCAAACAGAGAACCATGGTTGAAATAACCTCTAGGAATTCATTTGACCTTCCAGAAATCTTTCTGAGGTATCCTGCTTACTTCGCTATCTGAGCCCAATTTGGCTCAAGCTTGTGTTTTAAATCAGTACCAATTAGAGCACTGGAACTTAGAGACCAAGTTAGAGTGATGTTGTGAAGATATTAATTAATGGATTTTTAATTGTGGCCCTAATTACATGGAAACTTTCTATATCCTTAGAATAAGGCCCCCACATTTGCTAAGAAATCTGTACCTAAAATATCTTGGCTTTTGGAAGTCAAATTAATACAAAGTCAAATAACACTATCAATGTAATAATTCATGTGATTCAAAAGTGAGATAGAGGCACATTTAAAAAATATAATAAAAGTTGATTAAATTAATAAATCAATGTTCAAGTAAATGAAAGAAATTCATATTTTTTACTTCAGTCTTTTAGGATATCAAAAAGATTTAATGCACAACATCTGAAAACATTTTTACTTGATTTCCTCTTCTCTCAGAATGTGACACATGCCAAATTTTCTTAAGTCTTCCGTTTTTCAGCCTTCTTCCACCAGAAATACTCTATTGTGATATCCCAGCCCAAGTCACTACTACTCCCCTTCCCTTTCTTCTAACTTGCCATTTTGGCTCTTTGTATTAGATATTTTCTTATATCTATTTTCCACTTAGACTCATTTGTTAATTTGCATAGGGAATGCAAATGATTTTCTTCATAAGGTGAATACAAAGTACAATTTGAGAATTGGTCAGGATTTGCACCAATCGTTAAACAATGCTTAACAAACTGGATAAGGGTGTTTTCTTAATCTGTTTGTTTTATCCTCAGCAGATATGGCTACAAGAATTTTAAAGGCAGTTTTTCTCTCTTAAGAGTATATACGTAAAGGTGTATGTCTATTTACCTTGATAATGTTAGAACTCATTATTAATTAAGGTAAAGAGGGACTTATTCATGAAGATCTTGGAGGTTTGAGAGAATAAGAAACATATATGTGAAAGGAAAATGAGAAATATACTAAAGGAAAAATTAAAACAATGAAAGATGGCCCAGCCCCCTAAATATAGAGCTGGAATGAGGCAGATAATTAGTTATAAGCTGTCAGCCTGTTTAGTAACAGTGTATTCTGGAAAGATCCAAGAGAGTGAACTAGAGTGACCCAGGTAGTTACAACAATCTTTGAAAGTTGTAAAATATAAAAAGATCAATAATGAATTCAATTGAGTAACCTCACACAGATGGATAAAGCAACTACATAATACTTCTATACCAGTATGAAAAACTGTAGACAAACAATGAACAACATTTTTCAGTTCCATTCTGTGTTTTTTCAGGTGCTATTCAGTGTGTTTCATGGTGACACTTTGTGTGTGGTAGTGAGGGAAAATCAGGATGCCTTATTTAATGAAAAAGCATGCCTGGGAAATATATGGATTTATTTTGAAAGGAAAGTCCTGAAAAGAAATGTACAAAAAGATAAGTCAAGGTTAAGTCTAACTTTGAATTAGATACTATGTCTACAATAAATAGGGTAATCATATAATTTATTTTCCAAACTGGGAAACTTGTGAGTGTGAAAGGGAGTGCTATTAATAGTTACCAAGAAACAATAAATACAAATTAGGACTGAACTAGGCAAATAGGACATGTAGTGCCTGCAACAACAGAGGCTGAGCCTTTGATTAAATTATCCTTCTCAATGAAGTATCAGTGTGCATGACTTGTGAAAGTAACACATATTTTTGGCAGTCAATAGATAATTGACATTACAGCTCTAATGACCTTCACTATGCTGAAAGGGGAAGGATATTAGGAAGATGTACTTATGAGATAATAAGCAGAAAGAAAGGAAGTGTGGCTGTATGCCCAGTTTTGGTACTAAGAATAGGTCTGCTAGATAGACCTATGAGAAAGGAGAAAGAGACACACCAAACAAAAGTAAAGATGAAATAATGTTGATGGTAGAATATAGACCATGTAGAATCAAAAGCTACTTGACATAGCCAGGTAAGATAGGAGCAGTACTGGATACTAAGTGAACAATACTGTCAGTAATACAAAATCATCAAAATCACCACGTGCTCTTACTATGAAAATGGTCTGCCACAATCTGAGAATATTATTTTTTTTAGAACCAATAACCCATGTTGTCTGAATATAGAGATTCTAAAATGTTAAAATTAACTCCAACTTTATCATAACCTTTAAGGTTAAAAAAATTTATACTACCATCACCATAAATACAGACATAAAATAAGCAGACATAACTAAAGGAATTAAAGAAAAATAACTGTGAGTCCCAACTCAAAGGAGTGCATCTTTCTCAAAAGGAAAATAAGCTGGTCCTTGGTTGTGTAATGTAATATGTTCTACTAATTTTCAATAACAAAATTTAAAAACATATTTTAGTTTTAAAAAGGCAATTAGTAAATAAAAATGAATTACTTCTAGGAAACACATAAGTTTAGGAAATAAAACTAAAATCAGATAAAAGGTTAGATCATGTCTGCATACCCAAAAAAGTAGATGACTCAGGATTAAAATATCTCATGTGTGGTATTTCTCATGTTTCCAGTGATCAGCTGGTACTCCAGGTGATAAACAATGATCAAATTTCTTGGAACTCTATGATTGATACTAGCATTTTTCTTAGTTCCGATTTTCTTGAAATTTATGGCCACAGGAAGTGGGAATATACAATATGTAGAGACTGTTTTATAGCTAAAGCAGTAAAGATTAATCAATTGAGTTAATCATACTGGTATTGGAGAACTAATTTTAAAAAGTGTTATTAAGATTTTACCAAATAGGTGAAGACATTTAGCAGTCAAGAAATTTTCAGTAGTACCAATCACTTGTGCTTATGCTTATAAATACTAGGTAGGATACAGGGTGAGTTCTGAAAGATGTATTTAGATAGACAATTGTCTAACAGATAGAATACATGTAGACCTCAGACAAAAACAGCATAGATTATTGCTGTAGATTTATTATTATTCCCAAATATTCACTGCTCACTTCTCCAAAAAAAGAATTTTCTGCCCTCTCTCATTGCCCAGTAACTTTCCACATCTCTATTCCCTACAGGAGAAATATACTTCATCGGCAAATTGACATTGGTTTTGGCCACCTGATTGGATTTGTCTAATGGGATATGACCATACATAAATGATGCCATTTACAAGTATAAGTTTTAAGAGCCATTTTTCTTTCCCATGAGAATGGCATATTTGCAACAGAAGCTGTTTCTTTAGCTCAAGAGTGAAAATAAAGCAGAGCCATAAGAGCCAAGTGACAGGAGTGACTTTACCACGTGAGTGAGAAATGATTATACATTGATGAAAGGCTCAATATAAGGTGCAGTGTAAGCCACTGAAAATTTTGATTTTTTTTTATTAGGACAAAGTTAATACAGGTAACCTTCAAAAAGTATTAGATCTGGGTAGATTAGTTGCAGTTTAAAGGAAATAAGGTAAATATATCTTCTTTATAAACTCTGTATTGATATAGTGTTGCTAAAAAAAATCTAATCACAGAAAGAGGATTATGAATGACTACAATGAACCCAAAAAGTTACTAAGTCTACTAGACCTTAATGCCATACACCAAAAAATACCCTAAAATGTGGAGTTCTACCTAATATTCTCTATTCTCTTGAATTAAAAATTGATTCGACTCCATATTACCAAAGGAAATACATCAGTTCAAAGTTGTGTCATACTGAAGGTAGGCAGAAAACAGAACAAATTCCATCAGCAATCTATCTAGTTATAAGAACGCTTTCAAGAAGAGGGGTAGCATTCATTAAGTCAGGCCTTGGAAAGTCCCTGCTATACAAATTATCCAGAAATCATAGGAAGATTAGAAAATAAGCGGACATAACTAAAGGAATTAAAGAAAAATAACTGAGAGTCCCAACTCGAAGGAGTGCATCTTTCTCAAAAGGAAATTAAGCTGGTCCTTGGTTGTAAAATGTAACATGTTCAGATAATGTTCAGTAACAACCGGCCAAGGAGAGAGGAGTATCAACTAATATAGAAATTAGTGAAAGAGACTGTAGCTGTACTTTTGCTTGGCCTCATTACATCTAATGCAATTTTTAAGCTTTATGCAGTAATAATTGCTACTTTATGATTATTGTAATTAAGTGCATAAAGGAGAAAAGAGACCTGTGGTATTCATTTACTGAGAAGTTTGCTATGTGAAAATGAAGTGTAGGTGATGAAAGAGGAATTGCCTGTTTAAAGGGAGTGCCAGAAATGATTGATGGGGGTAGTGATGGTGGGAAGGGGTGGTATCAAATTTCAGAACTAGTCTTACCACTAAATCTATCATTGGCTCAAGCTGGATAAATTTAAACTATTGCCCAGTGGATATATCTATAGGAAAAGATTAGAGAACATGATGGTCTAGTCAGAGGGAATGTGATCACATGAGAAAATTTATACTTCTTTATTATAAATGAAATACACTTCATATACAAGTAGGAAAACCTAGGCAGTTTTGATTGACCAATTGATAGATGGATACTAGGATAGACAGGTAGATAGGTAGACAGAAAAACAGTCACATGTTACTTAACAATGAAAGTATGTTATATGACATATAAGACTGTTTTGTCATTATGCAAACATCATAGAGTCTACTTACACAATTCTACACAGTATAGCCTACTACAAACCTGAGCTACATGGTATAGCTTAATGATCCTAGGCTACAAACCTGTACAGCATGTTACTGCACTGAATAATGTAGGCAATTGTAAAACAATTATATGTGTGTATGTAAGCATATGTAAACACAGAAAAGTAAAAATATAGTACTATAATCTATGGAACCACCATTGTATATGTGATTATAGTATAGTGCCTGACTGTATGCTGATGAGAATTCAAAATGCAATAAGAACACAAGGATTTCGGAGCTAGTGTCATTACAATTCCCAGGAAGAAAATAATGGATCTCTGAAATTCAGTAAGCCTTGGAAATTATGTCAGGAGGCTGGGTAGCTATGCTGTAATACTTCGGTAATAAAGGAAAATTGTCTCCTGATGATTGTAAAAGATTCTGTGACTCTAAGGTCAAAATGTTCTTATTTGGTGAAGTGACAGTTTCTAGCCCCAGAGGGGCTGAGCAGAGGGAGTGTAGATACAGAATATAACTTTAAATTTATAATAAAATATAATCTGCAAAAGATATGGGTCATGCTAAGACATGTGTGTGGTCGGGGATATTTACAGAGCAGCTTTTCAATTGCATTAGAAAGAAATGCAATGTTTCAAGGTTTCTGAGGACAAAGGATAATTCTCACTCACTCATGGAAATTAACTCTGGCCTTCCTTCAAAAAAAAAAAAATCCACAATTTGCCTTTGTCTGGGCACTGAAGAATTACGCCCCAGTTACTTGCAAGTGGAAAGTCATGTGGTCTAAGGCTACAATTTTGAATCCAAAGTAGTTTCATATTAAAGGATGAATGTAGAAAAATAGCCTTTGAATATTTATATTGACAGCATGCAAGATAGGGTCAGAGTAGGATGACAGGAGCAAACAATTTAAATTGGGACACTATCTACCCTACACAACTCTTCGATTTTCAGCAAAAATAAGAAGAGCTGAAGCGGGAGATTTCAGGACTCTGGAAACATTTCTACTATCTTCCTACCAACACAATGAAACCAACATATTATTCCAATAATAGCTGTAGTTTCTCCAAAATGAATATAGGCTTTTCTTACCAATTATCAATCCAATAAGGTCATTGAAGAGATCCTAATCTTAAAATATTTTCCTATGAAAGACTTTTCTCCAAGATTGATGACTTAAAAAGTGGGTTCACTTTGAGAGTGTAAAGTGTAATGGATTATGAATACATATATAAAAATATGTGTATATATAATATGTGTGTGTACATATATGTGTATATATACATATATATTATATATAGTATATAATGTATTATATAGTGTATATACATATATACAAATGTATATTTATAATACCTATACTACATATTATGAATATACCTATATCTATAGGTACATCTATATAGTATAACTATGATACTGTATTTTATGAATATATAAAGCATAGAAAAATTATGTATAATACAATATATCATATAATATTACATATAAGAGAACTTGTCATTATGAAAAAATATATTTAGGGACCTCTTCCATTGAATACTCTCTAATGTGATAGATTAATGAAAACTTCATGTCCTAAGAATACCCAGTCAATTAAACTTCCTGAAATTCAGGAAAATAATTAAAATCAATGAGGGTAATTCTAATTTATAAAAATGTTTTAGGCATTGTTCTGTAATAACAATTAGAAATGAAGTATTTAATTGGTTATGTATATAATATACATATCCACACATATATGTATTCATATATATATAATATATATACACATATGTATATATTCTTAATAAATTATATATTAGGTTGGTGCAAAAGTAATTGCAGTTTTTGCCATTACTTTTAATGGCAAAACCCACCAATTACTTTTGCACCAACCTAACATAATTATATGTGATATATAATATTAAATATAATATACATATATACACACACATATTCTTCATAAATTGCAGTAACTTGAAAGCCATTGAGAAATTAGAAAATAAAATTTATCTTACAGGGGAGAAACATTTATTTAGTTATAGACTTTTCTTCTTTCTATTTTTATGCCAGTGTGACAACTAGAAACATTCTAGATGAAGAACTAGAATGTATTTTATTTGTTGTTTGGAAATTCCTTATCCCCTGCCCCTATCCCCTGCTTGCCCTTTACAGGTACACAAATCACAGAGCATCTTATCAAAAAGTGTGTCCTATAGTTAGTCAATTTCTAATTCACTTGAGAATATGGATCATATGTAACAGCAGGTATACCATGATGTGAAAGGTAATCTGAAAAAAGGTAAATTAGGATATATATTGTGGAAAATTTACATATTTATCCCAAATCTAGATGGCAAAGGGGATTTCTACCTTGAATCAATTTGCCTGCTGTGACAGACAGAATGGTGCTAGTGACCTGAAACTGAACTGCTAGATTCTGGGACCTGATGGGATTGCCCTTGTTCTTTGATGCTTATGTGTCTCTAACCTATTTAAGGAGAGATTTATACCATTGTTTTACAAATAAATCTAAAGTCTAATGGGATTTCACTGTGAGAGAGCTTGAGGGGAACAGTCATTGAGGAACTTTCATTGTAATACTAGGAAAGTGTATTAAAATGTAAAAAGAGTCAGATCTTTTCTTTCATAGGTTGTCTAATACCCTAGAAATCTCTTGATGATACTACACTGTTGTTGGCTGTAGGTACCTCCTCCATTGAATGACCTCAATGTGATAGATTAATGTAAGCACCATGTCCTAAGAATCATCAGTCAATTGAACTTTGTGAAATTCAGGAAAATGACTAAAATCAGTGAGGGTGATTCTAATTTATAAAATGTTTTAGGTATTGCCTTAATAACAACTAAAAATGAAATGTTTAATTGGTTTCTGTCTGTTGTGCTTTGTTTTGTGGTTTTTTAAAAAATACGAGATTATGCTTAGTCCAGAGTGGTACATACTGAAACTAAAAGAAAATAATTACTTTAATAAATTTTGCTACAACTTAGGATTTATGGGCCTATAAAAATTATGGAATTTCACGGTGAGAAAAACAGACACAGTTTTGCTGTCATCAAAATCTACAGTCTAGTGGGAGAACTGGTTATTAAAAATACAATAATCCATGCCTGTAATCACAGCACTTTGAGAGGCTGAGGTGGGTGGATCACCTGAGGTCAGGAGTTCCAGACTAGCCTGGCCAACACAGCAATATCCCGTCTCTACTAAAAATACAAAAAGAAAAAGAAAGAAAAAATTACCCTGGCTTGGTTGGTTGAGGGCACCTGGTGTCCCAGCAACTCGGGAGGCTGAGGCAGAAGAATTGCTTGAACCGGGAGGCAGAGGTTGCAGTGAGCTGAACCGAGATTGCGCCACTGCACTCCAGCCTGGGAGACAGAGCACGACTCTCAAAATGAAATAAAATAAAATAAAATAAAACAAAACATACGATAATTGTTATGAAGGACAAATGTAGCTTGCTATGAGAAGTGCAAGATCAGTCTAGAAAAATGTCTTAGTGTTTCTCTGAAAATACTTGTTTTTGATGTTTTCATTGAGATCTAAAAGAGAAGTGATCAGCTACAAAAAAAAAAGAGAGTTAAAATTAGACAAAATATTCTGGAGAAAGGGAACAGAGTGTGATGGCCTAAGACAAAAAGCAGTATTGCTCATTTGAGAAAATGATGGAAGGTCAGTGTGGAAGGAAATGAGAGGATATTAGAAGGTAAAGCTGAAGAGAAGTCAAAATCAAGCTAACAGTGAACCTTGTTGTATTGTTAAAAGTAGGAAAACCATTGAAATATTAGAAACTTGATAGACACATTCAAATCTGCATTATTAAATAATTGATTTTCCTCATTTGTGGGGAAAGGATTTGAAAGGCACAATGAACAAGCTTGTTGCATTAACTCAAGGAGTAGATGATGATAGCTTTGATTAGGATACTGGCAAAGAAGGTGCTAAGAGAAAGTTTGAGAGTTATTTAGGAGACAAAATTGATAGAGCATCAGAATTCACGATATTGAGGAGGAGAGAGGAGTGTATCTTGAAAGATTCTCAGCTTTTCACCTTGTACAATTGTAAAGATATTCTCATGGTTCAGTCTGATGGAAGCCAGGAGAGGAAGAAAGGATAAGTTCACTTTCAGACATGGTAACATACAAATAGGCAGTTGGATATATGTGGCTAGCATTCAAAAAGAGACAGTTGAGATTCAGAATCAAATTTACATATTGAGTGTCATGGTATATGCCCGATAACTAGGCCTTGGGTGTGGTGTGAACACTAAAGACATTCCAGTGAGAAGGGACAAAAGAGAGAAATTTAAAAAGTAAAGACTGGATAGAAGAACATAGATTATCCAGACTGAGAAGAAAGAGTTAGAGGAGTAAGAATAATGCCAGGGGAGTGTGGTATCCAATAAAGAAATATGCTTTTAATTTTATTACCATTATTATTATTTTATTTAAGGGTTGTAATTATTGTTAATATGAAATGCTTCTAAAATATCTGGCAAGGTAAATATTGGAAAAAATCTCCTGTACATGTAAGACATATAAGCAAGAGCTCTCCAAGTAGAGGGGTCAGTAGACAGATTAGAATGAGATGAAGAATGACAGAACAGTGAGGAAGATCCTTACAGAAGTTGGGCTGTGAAGGCAATAATGCAGAGTGGCAGATGGATAGGAAATTAATTTTAAGGAGGATTTTATTTGTTTTTTAATATCATTTAAGGTTAGAGCAATTCAAGCGCATTTAAATGACAAAGGAAAAGATAAGTAAATAGGTAGAATGCAATATACTGAAAATGAGATTTTATTTAATTGTATAATTAATCAAACCTAGAGGAGGGAGGAGTAGCTGCAATGCACAGCCTCAGAGATCCTGAAAAGGAACAATAGAGGCAGGGGTATGTCCTGAAAATCAATGTTTAGGACACCACAGGCTTCTTCTAAATGTTCACACATGAACACATTTAATTCCCAGCCACATGAGCTAGAAACTACTAATATCTTCATTTTATAGATGAGAGATTAATTGCTCAAGGCTAATTCTGTGCCTTGTAGAGCCAGCAATCAAACCTGGAAAACTTGACTCCAGGGTCAAGGCCATTAGCCACTACCCTGTATTATGTGGCCTTTTCTGGTTTATTTCAGAGAACACAGAGGGAAGCTTGTGTCAGGATGTCCACTGTTTTTTTTAGGAAAGATGAATTGAATCATTGTAATATATTGCATAGGATTATTTCTGTATTTTAGATAAATAAACAAGAGCAGGGAAGAAATATCCTCAATTTTATATATAGTAAATAATAAACACAAAATTTGAACCCAACTCTAAATTTACAGCATTTTCCCTTGCCAAGTTCAATGATTTTCAAATTCTCAGTGTTGAAAGCTGTCATCCTGCCAATCACAGTTACTCCAAGGTAATTCCCTCAACCCCACTTTTGAAGAGAACTTTTCTTATATCTCTTTCATTCTTTTTCTTGATTTTTCTTCTCTAGAGCTTACTATAGTAATTCAAATGTGTCAGCCTTTTCCGTGCTCCCATAGCACTCCATACTTCCTTCAATCACAGCATACCTCTTTGTACTCTAATCATCTGTTTCATTA
Source organism: Cacajao melanocephalus (assembly GCA_963573385.1). Lineage (NCBI taxonomy): Eukaryota > Metazoa > Chordata > Mammalia > Primates > Pitheciidae > Cacajao > Cacajao melanocephalus. The sequence goes on from CAUYLG010004588.1 coordinate 186,317, forward strand.
TGAAACAAGGTAACTATTAACACTTTTTTTTTTAATGAGCAATGCTACTAGCTGGTAAAAAGTAGTCTGTTGAAAGTAACCTTAAAAAATCATTTAGAATAGTATCATATAGAATAGAATCATATAGAATGTATTCTGGTTTGCTCAGCATTGTAAAGTTATTGGATATATTGTACATGGAAACCTCGGCTTTGAAAAACAATGACGGTTATTTTGAATTGCTGCACTATAAGATAAACATTTGGCATGGAGAAAGGGTGCCATCGTCTGATGTCTTTTGCTGAGCAAAGACCTCAACAACACTAAAGGATTCTGGGATCAGGGGACCAGAATCAGAGTGGTACTCTGAGCTGATAGCGGTGGTGGGCTTCTTTGTGTATCTAATTCTAGATCTAAGACTGGGATACTTTGAGGCTCTCTGGTTGCGTTTGTCAGGTAAGAGCTGAACATGGAGGAAGCACAAAGGGTGCCAAAAATAAACAAAACTGGACACTAGTTAAAATGATAAGGACACATTTTAATCAGTAATAACTATTGCAATAGAAACAATAGTCCAGCACAACTGAACTCAACTTCAATTTGTACAGTGACTGCATGTTTTTACCTAAGAAGAACAGGGAGGGGAGTAAGTGGAAGCTCTGTTGAGGCAGAAAACTGAAACATCGTAAAAAGTGGGAAGAGAAGGTAGGTCTTTGGGAAACCTGTCTGAGTTTGCTGACATTTATAGAAGTCAGGCACCTACCTTTCCCCAAAGACTAGAAGACAGGGATGCTATTTTCAAGTGTCACCTGGAATAAACAGTAAATTATTTTGACAGCCTTGCGTTTTCTCAGGCAGGCACTTTAAGAGGAACTAGGGTCATCCTAGGAAGGCAGCTATGAGCTGCTAGAAACTCAGTTTCTGTTTGTTCAAGTATTTAGAGACCAAGGTGGAAGGCTAGGTGTTTTGAAATAATTGTAATAGCTATTTGTTATGGCACTTATAGCTACTATTCTAGGGACGTTACAGACATTATCTCATTTAATACTTAGAATAACTGTAAGGTAGGTACTGTTATTTTGCTCAAAACTGAGACTTGGAGGCATTACGCTACTTGGCCAGGATTATATATTTAGTTATTGGTAAAATCAGGATTGTATGAAGATTAAAACAAAATTGTTTAATTATACAGGGTGTACTCTTAATCCTAGGCATTATTTTGTAGCTAGTCAAAAACTATAGGTTGAAACTATTTAAAAGGGAATTAGTAAAAATTAAAATTTTCATTATCGATCTTTTTAAGCACAAAACCATTATATTTCTCATCTGATAAACTATATTTTAGATAAAGATGTGTTAGATAATTAATGTTAAATTTTTAGCACTGATTCAGAACTTTTATGGTTTTCAAAAATATTTTTAGTAACTACAATAGCCTATTTTAATTTTACATCATTAATTTTGTTTTTATAGATGACTTTATTTCCTTTGTAGCACTTATTTTTATTTATTTGTCGTTTATATATTTTAAAAATACATTTGGGGGTATACGTGCAGGTTTCTTACATTCATATATTGTGAAATGATGAAGTATTCTAGTGTACCCATCATCTGAATAGTGAACATTGTACCTGATATGTAATTTTTCGACCTTAATTTCCCCGCTTTTGCTCCCCAACTCTCCCAGCTTTTGTATTCTCCAATGTTTACTATTCCACTCTGTGTGTCTATGTGGACCCATTGTGTAGCTCCCGTTTATAAGTTAGAACATGTGGTGTTTGACATTCTGTTTGTGAGTTAATTAACTGATGTTAATGGCCTCCAGTTCCCTCCATGTTGCTTCAAAATATATGCTTTCATTTTTTAATGGCTGAGTAATATTCCATTGTGTGTGTGTGTTTTTATGTTCAAAAGAATTAGAGGCATTATATTATATATACAATATGTCTTTAGCTAATTCTCTACTGATGACACTTAGGTTGATTTCTTATCTTTACTTTGTAAATAGTGCTGTGATAAACATTCGTGTGCAGACAAGTTATATAATGATATCATTCTCCTTTAGGTATACCCAGTAGTGGGACTGCCGAATTGAAAGACAATTCTATTTTTAGTTCTTTGAGATACTCCCATACTGTTTTCTATAAAGGTTGCTCTAGTTTACATTTTTACCAACAATATATCAGTAAATTTTCTCCATATTCTCATCAACATCTATTTTTTTTAGATTTTTAAATAATAGCTATTCCAACTGGTTTAAGATGGTGTCTCATTGTGGTTTCAATTTGAAATTCTCTGATGATTAGTGATAATCATTTTTTCATGTTTATAGGCCACTTGCATGTCTTCATTTGAAAAATGTCTTTTCATGTCATTTGCACACTTTTTAAAAGGATTGTTTATTTTTTTTTCTTGATGAACTGTTGAGTTCCTTTTAGATTCTGGATATTAATTAAATGAAAAACTTCTTCATAGGAAAACAAACAATCAAGAGAGTAAACAGACAACCTACAGAATGAAAAACTATGTTAAGACTATATGAATAATTTTGGAAGAGACACTATTATGAAAGATTATGTAATTTGAAAATTCATGTTAGTAGATAGCAAACAAACATTTACTACGTTTGTCTTGGAAGGGAATAACTTTATTTAACTTATACTGTATCTTTGTGTTCCCAAACCATGCATGCAAAAGTGGAAGAATTGCACAAGTTAAAGCTGTACAGCAGCAAAAAAAGTTTTGCCTTGAATTAAGCCAGAAAAATGTTAATATAATATTCCTGGGGTAGTTTCTAAATATCATTTTTGTAGTCTATCTATTTTTTCTCCATCATTCTCTCTCTACTTCATTCTCTCTCTCTTTCTGTCTGTTTGTTCCTTTTTCCATCTTTATCTCTGCCTCTTTCTCCCTCTCATATATCTGGTACATAGATTAATTCCCAAAATGGATGTACCCTTATAGAATTCAACTGACTGCTATTATGATAATATCTTTCTGCATTTCCAAAAAGAAGTATGTGACCCTGTGTTTTGTATTGTAGTAGATCACCATGAATATTACTGATAACTGAAAATTATAATCCTTAATAATACTGGAAAAAAATTAAATAGAAATGAATAGTCTCTTAGAAAGTACATTATATTTTCTTGTTTTTTTTCCTTTCCATGCAACCTTCAGATCTTTCCAAAATATTGTGCATAGGTAATATTGCACAGTGGCTTTTCAGTTGTATCTCCTACTATTTAGAATAATCAGGTATTATTTTAAGTCAACATTTTTTGACACTGAGGATTAATTTTTTTAAAGGTGTGAATTTAAATAATACTGCCAATATAAATTATTGTATGTTGGGTTCTAAAATCTAAAAACTAAACTGTATTCATTTCCAATCCAAATCAGATTATTTAGTTAGGCAAATCAAAAGAGGAAGTTAAAAAAATCTTTATTTCAGTAGTTATTCTTAGGGACAATTTTTGATAATATTTAACACATTGAATTCAATTAACAATATTTACTTAATACTATGCAAGTATGATAATATCCTTTCTGAACATTTGCATGTGAAGTAAACAATTTGATGATGTTTTCATCAAAGCTTGTTTACTTAAAAGCATTTGACTTCAAACTGTTCAGCAACTTAGACAAAACTATTTTAAACTAAGGTCAGTTTCTTAATGATCAGCTCTATGTGCTTTCCCTTAAACTAGACCACCACTTAAATTTTGTTTTCAAATTCCTACTTTTATAATGTCATATGTACGGATTTGCTAGGGCTACCTTATTAAAAATACTTTTTAAATACCCATCCTATTTTTATTTTAAAAATATTTTTATTAAGGTATTTAACAAATACTTTAATAAATACCTTCCTTGTACTCACCTGAGCACCAACCACTTTGCACCTGATGATATCTTTATTAAGGTATTTAATAAAAAATACCTTAATAAAATATTTTTTAAATAAAAATACCATGGGCCACTTAAATATCAGAACTTTATTGTATTACAGTTCTAGAAGTTTGAAGTCAAGGTGTTAACAAGGCTAGTCCCTTCTGAGGACATATTTACATAGTCTTCTTTCATATGTTGCCTGCTTATAAATTTCCCCCTTTATAAGAACACCCATGATACTGGATTAGGGTCCATTCTAATTAGCTCATCTTAACTATTTATACATGAAATGGCCCTATTTCCAAATGTGGTCACATTCTGAAGTACTGGCAGTTAGGTCTTCATAACATACATTTTTGAGGATACACAATTCAACCCACAATACCATCAAATATTGTATTTCAGTTTTTCTTTTAAGGGACTATCAGAAAAATTAAAAATGCAATGAAGATCTCTGGAGTTTTGGTTTCTTCTTAATATATAAGCAATAATGGGGAATTGCTATAAGCAGAATGTGCTCTTGACCGTCTGCAAAAGATTATAAGATGTTTTCCTTAACTCTTCCTTGTACTTATCTTAGCACCAGTTTGGACCTGATGATTTAATATGCAAAATAATACTGAAAAGGTTTTCCTTTATTATGTTTTGTTTCTGGATGTCCAGAAAGGGAAATAGAGGGGACTGTAGGTTCCTGTGTGTATGCTAATTTAATAAATTACTTTCAAATCAGTTTTGGACCCTATAGATCATTTCCAAGTGTAATCATCATGCTCAAAGTATTACATATGGGATATTTTGCTTTTTTTCATTCCATCCCACTCTTGAACTCAGATATTGCAGACTGTAAAATATGAAGTGCAAGACATGGAACAATTCTAGGAATAGATTTAACCTATCATAATGCAGTTCAAGTTATAGTCATTTTTGGTGTTTTTACCATATTGAATTTATCATCTGAGTAGTACAAACTTTTATTTCTTTGGAAATCTATCTTTTAGGGTGGAAATTAAAGATATAAAATGGCCAAGTGGAGCAAATCAGAGGCCAAAAGAGCCCTGGGATATGAACCAAGGCTCTAGCTCTTTCTCCTTTTGGCCTGACTTGCTGAGAAAGACAGCTTTTCTCACTATGACTGATATCATAGTCATCTCTCTTCTGTCTCTTGGTTTATGACTTGATATATGACTTTTTCATCAGTCCCTTCAGTGTAGTGTGTAGTTTTTATCCTGAATTTACTTCAGTGTATCTAAAATTAAGCACAGGCTTTATGCCTGGAACTTATGTAATCTTAGAACTGAAAATGTGCATAATATAAACATAGACTGATTTGGACTCATGTTCTCATGTTATAGACTCTGTTGGAGATGAGATTGAAACTTTACATATTCACTACTTATTTTACCATTGGCAAATTACTTAAACTCTCCAACCTTCAATTATTCTGATCTGTAACATCAGAATAGTAATAACTGTCACATAAATGTGTTCAGAGATTAAGACAGATGACAAATGTAAAGTGTCTTGACATTGCTGGTTTTCAGTAAAGGATTAATAATATACTCACCATTATCACATATAAGTCTCAAATATTGTTTTTTCCATCTCCCAGGTACAAACAGGCTAAGAACATTACCTTTAGCAATGATCCCTTTTAACAGCATCTCAAGACATACACATTAGCAGCCTGATCATGACTATGTTTTAATATCTTTGTGATTTTGAATAAGCAGTGTTCCCTCAGAGACTCAGTTTACACATCTATAAAATAAGAACACAAACCATCCATAACAGGATCACAAGGACTAGTTTCAAAAGTAAATTGTAAATCATAAAGCACAGTATAAATGTTTCATCCCTTCCTGGTCAGGTTTTGGATCAATATTACCATTGCGAAATGTTATGAAAATGGAGTTTGAGGGACAGATGAAGACAGGCTTACTTGAGAATACTGAGAAAAATATATTTATCTAATTATTTATGAAACATTAATAAGTATGTCTGTAGAATCTACCCACCAATCATTAAGATTGTCATAAGGTATTATTCTAGTAGACTTCAATCAATTTAGCATTAACTTTGACATTTCAAGATAACTTTTTTTTTTTTTGAGACAGAGACTCACTCTGTTGCCCAGCCTGGAGTGCAGTGGCGCAATCTTGGTTCACTGCCAACTCTGCCTCCTGAGTTCAAACGATTCTCCTGCCTCAGCCTCCCAAGTAGGTGGGATTTCAGGTGTGTACCACCACTCCCAGTTAATATTTGTAGTTTTAGTAGAGACAGCATTTCACCAGGTTGGCCAGGCTTCTCTCAGACACTTGACCTCAGGTGATCCACCCGCCCTGGCCTCCCAAAATGCTGAGATTATAGGTATGAGCCATGGCACCCTGGTCCAAAATTAATTTCTGTAAAATGATATTATTAATAGGAATATTGCCTTTAAAAATAGATGATTATCAGACAAAAGGGACACACATTTGAGCCTTACCCAACCTTTGCAAATAATTCGTGGAATGTCCTAAGTCATGAATGTATAAATTAATCTAATATATATGTGCATATATATACATATATACATTAATCCAATATATATACACTTAGATATGTGTACATAGATTTATATATATATATATATATATATACTATATATACACATACATATACACAATTGCTAGATATGTATTATATATTTATATATAATTATATATTTATATGTAAGATAATTATATATTATATATTTCATATAATATTATACATATCCTAAGTTACATTCATCAACATATGGTTATGAAGCTTATTATCATTTAAAAAATGAATGCTCTTTTTTTAATATTCACTATCACATTAGATAATTTTTATTATAGGCACACTTTGAGAAACATACTTTCTTTTCTAAAAACTGATAAATGAAATTAGTTTAATGAGTAGAACTGCTAATAAATACATTTTCTATTTTTATATCTGTTTTAAGCTGTAGTTTCAAACATCTACCAACAGTTCCAAAATAGCATTTCCAAGACATGTGCACTCAGTAATACATGAAGATAAGATGTGAATGATACAAGAAATTAATATGGAAATATCTGGTAAACATTTGTGAAAAATGATGATAAATTTACAATTATATTTATTCAGTTGTTTAATGTTTATATTAAACGAGATTGGAATTTTCTCAGTTCAAAAATAAGGCTTACAAGCTGGAATAAAAAATAGTTGATTTCTGATATATAGTATAAACACTGTGAGAATGAAAGAGATTTCAGTTAACAAAGAAAACACCCAACTCAAAATAAGAGTATGAAGGTGAACAAGACATCGGTGAAAGAAAGGAAATGTAGTTTTTAGAGGGCTTATACAATTAGGTCAATTCATTTGTTAATTGCTTTTTCTTTTGAAAGTGCTTTTGAGAGAGTTTAACATAATAGTTATTTTAAGAACAAAATATCTTTCTTCTCCCATGTTTGTATTTGATTATTTATATTTTTAGTATCAAGGGAAATTTACTACATTACCCTTTGAATCAGCTAAATTATATGAATAAATTATGTATCTGTAACAAAGAGCTCACCTATTTCTTGATATAATAGTCAAGTTAACTAATTTTTAAAAATGCTTTGGAATATATATTATATGCTATTTACTTTCTCTTGTTTTTCAGTGAACTTCATGAGATTATTATTAGAATAAATACATCAAAATGGAATAAATTGTTTTAGAATTTACCGTAACAGGTTTAGTTGTTGTGGTGAAGGAAAGCATTGATCTTCCACTAAAATTATTCAGCATAAACATAGGTGATAACCAAAAGGGCAAAAATACAGGTATTTTTGTATCTTCTTAGAGAAATAATCATCTGTAACATTTAATGTTAAAGATAAAATGTCCATCAAGAAAACCCATATTGTGATAAAATCATTGATATAAAGGAATAAACCTAAAATCAAAAATAACTAAATGCATATGCAATATATATTTAAGGTTACTAGAAAATCTATATTATATGTTTAGAAACATATCTGCTTTAATATTTCATCATCTCTAGAATTTAATCTCCATGCCAGCAGGAGATAAGTGCTTTGTCCTCTGTTCAAGTACATAGATCAAAAACCCTCCTAAGTCAATAATCAATAAATAAACAGTAATTGAGATGGAAATGGAAAGCAACACTTTAATAGGTTCAAAATTAAACAACAATTAATAGAATATATAATATAAACAAATCACTGTTAAGAAAATTATCTGTTAACATTCATTGAAACTTAAACATTATTTAGGAGAATACATCATATTTTAAAATATATTATTATTATTTTGAGAAAGAATCTCGTTCTGTCACCCAGGCTGGAGTACAGTGGCATGATCTCGGCTCACTGCAACCTCCACCTCCTGTGTTCAAGCTATTCTCTTGCCTCAGCCTCTTGAGTAGCTGGGACTATAGGTGTGTGCCACCATGGCCTGCTAATGTTTTGTATTTTTAGTAAAGGTGGGGTTTCACCGTGTTAGCCAGGATGGTCTCAATATCTTGACCTTGTGAACTGCCTGCCTCAGCTTCCCAAAGTACTGGGATTACATGTGTGAGCCACTGCTCTGGCCCATTATTTTTAAATTTTAGCCATATGTTGTAGTGGACAGAGAATGCATTTGGAATCAAAACCAGGATATATTTTTGACCTTAGGCTTGGTTCATTATGCAACATATCTTTTTATCGGTTCTTGTTAATTCTCTAATTGGAGGACACAGAAGGTAGCTTTGATATTTTTATCACGAAGTTGGCTTCTCTACCTACATGAGACTTTTCAGTGATAGAGTTTGTATTGTCTCAGTGAAAATGAATCTTTGGAGTTAGTGAGTTATTTTTACCGGAATTGTCCAAACCAAAGTTGGGAAGAAGATAATTATGACTTGGAGATGTTATAGAGAGGATCCTACAGCAAATATAAAATAGTATAGAACACTGGCTTTCAAACTGTATTCTGTATATTTCTAGGTATTCTTTTCCAATTGCCAAGAGTACTGATTGGTAGCAAAGGAAGAGACAAGCAGATGGTGCTCTAGAGGCTACAATCATGTTTAAGCAGGACATGACTTTACCTAGTTTGTATATTGAGTGTGCACAAAAGATTTCTCCTGAGAAAAGTAGTCCCTAGTTATTTAAGCTCAACAGCTTCAGCATTAAAGACTCTTTGAGGTCCATTATAACTTTGAGGTTCCATAATTCCAAAAATACACAAAATGAAGATACCATTTGGCTGCATACATATTCTGTTATCTTTTTTTGCTTGAGTGTATATTGTTCTTTCTGCAGGAGAATTGTATTACTTCCATCCTGTGAGCCAAATGACTTGTTATGGACAATGGATTGTGAGCAATAGTGAACTGTGTTTCTTAATGCAAATGGTTTAAGATATAATACATATTTGTACGTGTTTTCCTTTTTCTGTCTCTACCATACTGGAAGCACCTATTAAGATGAATGTTAGCCAGTAGTCTACTGGATAAATAATTAAATGAAGGCAGAAATAAAGATGTTATTAGAAACCAATGAGAACAAAGACACAATGAGCCTGATCTCTGGGACACATTTAAAGCAGTGTCTCGAGATGAGGTTTCACCACATTGACCATGCTGATCTCAAACATCTGGCTTCAGGCTATCCTCTCATCTTGGCATCCCAAAGTGCTGGGATTACAGGTGTAAGCCACCATGGCCAGCCAGTTTCAATTTTTTATGTTTAGGTATTCTATATTTTCATTTCATGGACAACACTGTTAGCCTCTTGAAAACCCCTATCTTCTATTAGTGTTAAGCTTTTGAAATCCTTTCTGGATTCTCCTTGTATATTTCCTTTATGTCCCATTGCTACTGCATGCTGGTGCCCACCTGAAATGTGCTACTATTCTTTAGGGGGTGTTTTTACAAATCTCTTTATCCCATTCTATTAGATGCTAACTCCTTGAGTTTAGGAACTGGTCTTATTTTTATTTATTTATTTTTTTACCCCAGGGCATAATTATGCAGACAAAGAAATTAATGAATGTGTGAATGAATAATGCAACTCTGGGTCTGCTGAAATGGTCCAAATCTGTTATTTTACTGTGTGCTGATAATGCTACCTGGGTTTAAGGCGTTGTGTTGCTTCATGTTGCAGCTGCTCTTTGGTTGTTATGTTCAAGTGCAGACATGCTCAAGAGGATAGGCATTCAGACAGAAATATTAAAAAAAATACAGAAATCCCATAAAATACAGCATAAATGCAGAAACTGTTTGTCCTTTGGCAATTTAAATTAATGAATGAATCATGAATTCAATTAATAAATTATTGTCCAATCACTGTGTCTAGGGCTGTGAAGAATACAAACACATGTTGCTATAATTTATATTCTCAAACCTTATCATCTAGTCATAGGAATTAAAAAATTCACTAGAAATCAGATTAAAATCTAATATAGAAAAACAAGAAAAATTATATCAACAACTGATGTGTACTAATTTATTTTAATGTACCAGTTGCTAGACTAAATGTTCCACGTATAGTATACAATTACCACAGCAAACCAATGACGAATCTCTATCTTATTAATTAATAAATTAATTAAAGATTAATTTGACTTTCTCAAGGGTACAACATATAAATGGTCCAGTGAAAAATCAAACCCAAGCAATTTGGTGCCCAAGCGCCAAATAGCCCAATACCATCTATGTTTGAGGGTAAAAATGAAGGATTAAGACAAATACTTCCACAAAACACTAATGTGGGTTTAAAAATAAATAACTCTTGAAAATTAAAAATCTTTAATGTTGGGAAAGTTTTCTGTGTATTAAGAGAAGGATTAGAAGATATCTGAAGAAGAAGCCTTAGAGTTTAGAAAAAAATGGTTTTATTGCAAAAGTCATAGAAACCTGCATGGTTGTAGCACATGGTTTGTTGTTGAGTTGCAGCAATAATGGTAGGTTGGGGATCTTGATTATTCGAATGAAAGGCAAAAAGGATCTGCTGAACACCTCTGAGCATATTCTATTAATTTGGAATTTTAGGAGGAATATTCCTGGTGATGACTTGACGTAGTTAAATTTGAGTGGAGAACAATTCTAGAAATGACAAGGACACCAGTTAGAAACCTGTTTTTCTTGAGTATGATGTTAAATTTATGGACTTAGAGTAGCAACGGAGGAATAGCATGTTTTTTACTTTTCATTTTCTCTTATGTAATTGTTTTTACAACTTTGTTGAGGCATAATTTAGGTATTATAAAATTTATCCATTTTAATTATATAATCAACATTTTAAAATTTCTGTTGTGAAACCATCATCATAATGCAGTCTGAAGATGTTGTCATCACCCCAACCAAATTCCTCATGCCCATTTACAGTTATTAATAACATCCACATCTGCTCTTAGACCCAGGCAGCCACTGATATACTTTCTGTTCCTATACATTTGCCTGTTCTAGACATTTCATATAAATGAAATAATACTGTGTATGTTCTGTGTATGTTCTTTTGGGTCTGGCCTCTTTCACTTAACGTCATGTTTTTGAGGTTCATCCATGTAGCAACCATGTTGCAGTACGACTACGTTACACAGAAGAAAGTAGTTTATTGCTTCTTATTGATGAATACTAGTATTCCATGTTTGTTTGGATTCACCACATTTTGTACATCTGTTCATGAGCTGGTGGACATTTAGGTTGTTTTTAATGGGCTAGTATGAACAGTGTGGCAATGAAGATTTATATGCAAATCTTTCTGTGGACATGTTTTCGTTTCTTATGGGAGATTCCTAGGAATGGAATTGCTGGGTCATATAATAAATTCATATTTAACTTACTCTTCCTGGCTTACAGTTTTTTAAGGGAACAAAATTAATGCTATGAAAAGTAGAATTACCAAATAGTCTACCAAGTCCACTACTAGTAATATAGCCAAAAGAATTGAAAACAGGTATTTGAGGAAAAACTTCTACAAAACTGTTCATAGAAGTACTATTCACAATAACCAAGAGCTATAAATAATCCAACATACATGAACTAATGAGTGGATAAACTATGACATAACATTATTCAGTCATAAAAAATCGAGTTCTATTGCATGCTGCAACATGGAAGAACATTGAAAACATTCCACTAAGTAAAAGAAGCCAGACATAAAAGGTTACATATTCTATTATTTCTTTTAGATGAAATATCCAGAATTAACTAATTCACAGAAACATAAAGTAGATTAGGGTTTTCTATGGGCCAGGAAGGAAGGAAAAAGGGGAAGTGAATATTTAATGGGTTTGAGGTTTTCTTTTGGGGTGTTGAAGAAATTTTATAATTAAATAGTTGTGATGGTTGTACAACACTGTGAATGTACTTAATGTCATTCAGTCATAACTTTAAAATGTAAAATGGTAAATGTAATGTTATGTGTATTTTACCACATAAATACATAAATAAAACATAAATAAAAAAAGTAAAGCTGTGTTTGATCTACAAACAAAAAGTCTAAAATCCATATGAATAGAGATTAATTTGCTTTGGTACACTGCTTTTGGAGAATCAGAATGCTCAGGGAAATGATGCTTTCTGAGAATCAATTAGTCATCCTCATTTAGTTCCTGAATTAAGTGTCTGCCTACCATGTCCCTGCATTGTTCTAGGAGCTTTACAGATATTATTTCTAATTTTTATAGTACTTCAACTAGTCAGATATTGTTAGTCCCATTTTTTAAGACAAGCTCTAAAATATTAACGTATTCATAATCACAGAGCTCATAAATGCTGAAACTGGGAGTCAAGAGACATTCTCTTTTACTCCAATGCCTGTGGATTTTACACCATATTTTGTTGTTCCAAAATTGTCTGAGCATATTCTAGCTGGAAGGCAGTGTGCACAAAAGAATAGCAAAACAAAGCGTTATTTTGCTATGGAGAAGCAAAATGGAGAAGGCAGAAGAACCTAGAAAGGGACTCTATTATTGAATATCTCAGAGTTTTAGGAAATTCACATTGTGTTTAACAGTAGTGGACCCCTGCATAAACTGGAACAATGATCATAATGAATCCCATATTGTAACATGACAGTTCTTAGCTCAATATATGCTTACTATAAGCTGATTTCAAATATTTTGGCTTAATTCCAGGAAGAACACAGAGCTTGTAATTTCAATTACATGGTATTTCAAGTAGAACCATGTCTTAATATTGAAGGGGGGCATTCGAGTTGACTGCCAGGACAGCAACAAATTTCAGAGAAGGATTGCTATTTTTAAATTACTGTAAGGACCAAGTGGACCAGCTTACCCCTGTGCTTGAAAACACTCCAAAGGCTAAAGGGCTTAATACTTGGTGAGTCTTAATAGAAAAATGTAGGTTGTGTGAAGTGGTTTTATATAGAGTCTCAATAGAAAGTTAAAATGCTTGTGCACCACCATTGTATTGAGGGATAAGAGGCTTGAATTATAGTCAGCCTCCTACACTGTGGGTTAGGATTTATTTGAAATATAGATTCACCAATAGTTGTTAGAAAAATGTGAAATTACTTTGAGAAGTATTTGGCCATACTAAGTGAAGTAAACAAAAAATTTAACAAATAAACCAATGAAAACCATCTGTAAGCTTGAAGATCAGGGTTATAAGAGATACATGAATTATTATGACATTGGGAAATTATTAGTAAAATTTATATTTATAAAATGTAAAATATATCCTTGCATTTAAAAAAATATATTACAAATAAACTCAAAATCTCTTGTATAATTTTATCTGTATATGCATACCCACAATGCCATGAACTTCCTTCAAATCATAAGATGAAAGCATTAAGATTTTTATGTTTTAGTTTAATTGCAGTTTCAGCCTCATAGGCTCAAAGAATATAGAGAATTCTAACAGCAGTTGCATTCTCAGCCATCTAATATTAAGAAGTCTTCCAGCATTTCCTTAACTTCTCCAGGTTAAAGGAAACTAGGACTTCGTCTAAGAGAGGGAACATATCTCTGTTAAACTTGTGAGCAAATTGGGCAGTTCTTCCTTATTTAGAGTGATCAAAATTTGTGCTGATGTCTCATTAAATTCAATTTCCCTGCCTTTGAATTCTATGAGCCAACAACTCCTTCAACTTTTCTAATTAGTCCCTTGGCATGACTTATAACTGTAAGTTCATCCTTTATCCCTTGGGACCTTCCCTTTGACCTGGTTCTTGGACGTAGCCTGTGGGGTACTGTGCTGGAACTAGGTGGTATGGCTCCCTGCTTGGGTAGGTCCATCTTTCCCAAATATTATACAGTGATATCACATGGGTACCTTGAAATCAGCCCAAGAGGAGGATTTATTCCGCTGAAACCAGCAAATGCTTTACGAGCCTTAATTTTATTCTGGAGAAGTGGTTGTTAAACTTTTGTCATGTATCACTGATATTAAGAATCCAGGTGAGAAATACAGAGAATGATGCTATAAAAACTGACAAGTGACTTGTTTTAGGGCCTCACCAGTAAACTTTGTTGTGCATGTACAGTGGAAGTACTGGGAATTTGTATCCTTTGAGAGAGGGTTGTATGTATAACGGGTGATTGGTATTTTCCAGATTTAATTAATATGGGGAATTTTTCTCCCATTCTTATATAAAATCGCAGTGGAATGCTATACTCCATAGATCAGAGACTGATCAGTTGAGTTGGAAAAATGTTTCTTAATTTTAACTTTGTTACATTTAGGCCAGCATTTCTCTCTAGTTAGCTCTCGAATTATTATTATTTTTTTAATATCAAGAAACCATCTATGTATTCATAGATAGTTCTTTTTGAGAATAATATGGATCCAATTTCCTCCCATTCCACCAGAAAATGTTGTTGATATTTAGAAATGACAGGCAGTATTTTGTGAGGCTCTATATTGCCACACATTGTTTTGTTCTTGAAGGAAAGTTTAAAAGAAAATGACAGACAGCATATTTTATGGTCAAACACAGCAATATTGAAAACATATTCTCTTAGATAAAGGAAATGATCACTGTTTTGTAAATAATGAGCACTCTTGGATTATATAAATGTGATTGTGAGTGCTGAATATCAAATTTAATACACAACTTGACCCTGCGTTGTTCATCACTGAGACAATAAATTTTAAGTTGTTAACATGGCCTCTCTCACTAAACCGATTGCATGAAGCCTTGTAGAAAAAAGTGGAAAGTGAAATGGTTTTAGCCTTAAAAACATAATGATTCTCTTAGGAAAATTATCTAAATGCACTAAGATGAAAAACCATTAAGTAAATTGTATGATATAGACTGTATACATAATGTCAGCTTAGAGATAGGAGAGCTTTCCATAGATTGGAAGAGTTAGATAAGATTTTAAGGGAGGCTTAAACTTGATCTTTGTTATCACAGAAGTAGTTTTTAGCGTTTGTTTTGCTAGTTAACATAGTCCATATCTCTTTCTAGCTTTACAAAGTAACCCCTTAAGGAAAATAAAAAATCGGGAGTCCAGCCTCAGATACATTTTATGTAACCCTCCTTTAGAATCTGATGTAGTTTACTCAGACAGTCCCTGTCCTACAAATTATGTTTTGAAAATCATTTTTCATTGAGGAATGTGGTTTCAAACATGATAAAGAGGATTCTGATGTGTGAATAACATGCTACATATTGTTGAAATTGACTAATCACTTTGATCTGTCAGGCATGGCCCCTACGTGACATTTCTTGGTGTGTGTTCTGCTCCTGGCCAAGAATAGAGTCACAGTCATTGGTGCCAAGCCCTTTCAGTGGCTGCTGGAGAGGTCAAGTCATGCTCTAGTCAGGAGCAGGAAGCTCTGAGAGTGAACCCCCCACGTTCTGTGCAAGTTCCTGTATCTGTGGTTGATGTCTAGCATTTGGTTACTATGTTCTTTCAAGCAATTTTGTGCATGGATTAACTGAAAAATAAATCACTTAAAAAATAAAAAAGAGCCAGGAGCAATTTGGTCCAACAAACTGATTAAAAAATACAGAGCTACATGGATCACATTATGGTATGAGAAAAACCAAACTAGTAAGTCATACTGTAAACTAATAAAACATACTGTTGACCTTAGAAATGAAAAAGTGTATCCTGAAAGCATTAGTTTTACATTTCTTCTAAAGCTATGTTAAATTGCTATCTTAGTTCAAAGTGGAGTAAAGAAGCCAAAATCTGCTACCAGGAATGAAGTTGACAAGTATGTTCTTTCATGATTACTTTGTATTGAGGCATAACATTCCTTTTAGATGTAAACAGGGCTTTTAAGAATCTGGAAAGGAATGTTAAACAGCAGGTGAAGGTTAGAAACTTGAGGCCAAAGAAGACATTAAGTAAACATAACCCACCCAAATTTCCCTGGGCCTTGAGTAAATCTAGAACCTGGAAAGAATGTCCAAGGCTGTCCCAGCCGCAGTGAATTAATGTCTGAGCGAGCTGAAGTTGTACTATTTGAATGGATAACTTCTGGGATTTTTAAGAAGACAGAAATGTAATGACCACTCTAAAAGTCTCTACCTCTGAAATTCTATTTTATAAAACTTTTAAGGTGACATGGGTATCATAGTCTACCAGTCATGGAAAAAGTACACTTAGAATTGTTTATATAAAATGTCTACTTCTATATGAAAAGCCAAGGTAGAACAAATTTTTCAGGGCAACTATATATATATATCTATATATACATATATATAGATATATACACACACATATATATATATACATATATATATACACACACACACACACACAATATATATTTTACACAACTGAGCAAACCTTCTGCCGGAAGCAATATTTTTTTTAAAAAAGCAATCTGTATATGTCTAGTGTATCCAGTGACATTATTTTGAATTTGAAATTTACTTTTATTCAAATCATGAAATTTACCATATTATCCTATCTACTCAGTATCAAATATTTGAAAAAATTAGCTAACTTAAAAA